>NW_023612375.1:0-65002 GCF_013339725.1 Rhipicephalus microplus
GTTTAAAGTAATCTAGACTTTGACACCACCTCAAACTCTACATAAACATTTGGTCTGTGGTCCGTTTTCGTCCCATATATACAGATGTTTGCACGACAGTTTGAAAGCTTTAACTTTAGTGTCCTTTTAGGTATATTTCAGGAAGCGTGTGGAAAATACACGTTGCGGTGACGCCGTCACCAGCTTACAAAGTCGGGTGGTGGTACGCTCTCTTCGCTTAAGAGGAGAAAATATATTACTCTCATCGCCACACTTGGCGAGATCACCGTATCAACTGCATTTGCCCCGTGCTGGCACCGGCCGACTGGTGCTGTGACCGATGGTGGGAACACTTCCTGGAATTTCCAATGAAAAAAAAACAAAAAACGCCCCACCCAAGCACTTCATACAAATGATTTAGCAGTGAAAGCTCTAATATGTGATCACGGTGTTAAGCAGTTGGTTCAATCTCACATGGCACTGCAGTCTTTCACAATCATTGGTTACATGTTATTGTTTTATTATGGTAAAGAGACGCTTACTTTGGGTTTACTACGTTGTTTATCCACATGCGGCACATTGTGCCTCGCATGATCACTGTCATGCAAGAGTGTAATGAGTGGTCAAATACTTTTCGTAATGCGTTAATCACCGTGGCTGTTCTCAAACCGCAGACGGTCACAGACGTCGCAGCCGAAGCCAATGTGCCGCTGGAGAAACTCCCGCATAAAGTGAGGGTTAGCACCAGTAAGCACGCTCCCGCAATCATCACTGACGGCGCAACGCCACTTTGTTGCATGCGTCTGACGTCACAAGCTAGATAGGCGTCGTGGTTTGCAAGATCCAACTAGAGTTACTGTATATGCTACATTTATATATGCTACCTAAAGGTAGCATACACAGTGACTTTAGATGCACTCGACAACGGCGCTTGTATTTCCTTTCGCGATTTAGCATGGCTTAGAAGGCTGCTGGATCATCGACTCAGTTGCTGCCAGCACTCAGCCTCCAAGGCCTTTTTTGCACCCGGACTGCACCATCGGCGCAGCTATTGCGAGCTCTATCATGTTTCCACTGTCCGCGCTCTTAGAGTTGTCCGTGGCGTTACGGTGTGGATGGTTCCAGGAGGACCTGATGAGCGCGTGGTCGGAGCTACGACTGCGGCTGGATGGACGACATCGCTCACAACGCAGGTGATGTCGTGTGTGCTTGGGTAAGACGCTGCGAACAACTCAACTGATAACACAACCGAAGGAGACTCCTTGTGGTGCTGTTGCCGGACGCTTTTTTGTTTCTCCTAGCCGTATGCAGGTTTCGCTGTGAAAATGTGGCTTTGAGTTACTACCAAAGGGTGATAAACAAAAATAAAGGAGTGAAGCAATTTTAGATCATTCAAAGGTAAGCACTGCGCTGTTTGAAACGAGATGAAGGTGCCATAGAAAGCGTATACGAGATTCATTGAATAAGAACAACGCACATGCTGTGGGTAAAATAAAGAAACGACGGAGCCCGTTCTGATTGAATGTGGAGATATAGACGAAGGTGTACGTTTGGTTGCGAGCCTGCATGAAGTTTTTGGTTTTAGGGACAACGATCGAAAGCTAAACATCCCCGCAGTAGAAATAAGTAAAAGACTGTTAGAGAATTGGGGGCTGAAAACAAGAGAGAAGAGACAAATAAAAACAGTGCATTAAATACAGACATTATGCAGTAAGGGACCAGAGAACTTTGCTGCAATTTCCCGCTTTATTTAGTGTGTATAGAAATATAGTTTTAAACAACCATAGTACGGAAGGCATTATGCCAACTTAAAAAAAAAGAAAACAAGCATGTTTTTTGTTGTTATTGCGATAGCAATTATACGGGCACTCTCGGCTGGATTTTGCCGCTGACGTCACCGTCAGCGCCGCGGTCACTCACCAGTCAAGATATACGTGAACTGGTAGCATAACGTTAATAGAAGCCCATGGATCCAGTTGTCGGTGGCTCGTTGCCGCCGTCGCCCTCTACGTACCATTCGCCCTACATAGAGCGAAATAGAAATTTTTCCTACTAGGTGGCTTGCTACGTGCCTTTGTTACTACGCCATTTTATTGCGTCTGAATTGTGCCTCGCTAATTTCATGTGAGGGAGAAAAAACTAGAAAATAACAAAAATTTAGGAAGCTAAGTTGTTTTATTAGTCAAATGACGTACTTGCAATATGCACAAGAAACTTCCTGGCGCGAATTGTGAGACAACTGTTCACGAGCACACTAGCATAATGACCTCATGTTGCCCTATCATTGAAAACTACTGCAGCGAGACAGATGTTTTGAAAATATAGCTTTGGCAGCCGTAGAGTACAGCGTCTTGTCGCTTAGCCTGTCGCGCGTACAGTCATCGAAGGCGAGGGCATGCCGGCCGTGTGCCAGTGAGAGCACTAGGAAGTCACAGGAGCGGCTATATGCACATTCTGTGAGCTAGTTGAGCTACAAAATGCACATAAAAAGTAAGCAAAATTGTGTATGTACGCGCAAAACCACCGCGGAAAAGTGAGCGATTCTTCCCTGACCTGGTAATGCGCTGAACCAAAGAACGCGCCAACACAAGCTCTGATAGCCTATTCCCTAGATACGCCCCCAAATATATTGGTCCATGTTACGAGTGCCTTCATGTGCATGCTGTTTGAAAAACAATTCGAAAAAAATGGGCACTCAACCCCATACCAAAGCTTCACTAAAGTAATGTACAAGTTTATTGTAACAAGTGAAATAAAAAATTGAATGTGAACGTTTAATTATTTTTTTGCTTCCGCGATTTGCCCCCCCCCCTCGTCTCACCTATTCGCTCGTCATGCGGTTGTTGATGTCTGTCGCAATGGGTTTGAGACCACTTTTCGTTCCTACTTTCGTGACCTATTTAGATTGAGCTTGCACTGGACATGTATACGTATCTATAGAAATGTAAACGCAAGGAACAGGAATAATTCAGAAAAAAAACTGGCACGCGGAATCGAACTTGTGACCTCGGAGTCCTCAGTGCGAAGCGTTAAGCACCGAGTCACAGAAAACACCTCTTAAATAGTCAGACGCGGCAAGCTATCTATATCTGCCATTTACCGCTGCTGACGGGCATCTCGGGGGGAACTATCGTGTTTTCAGCATTACCAGCAAGATGGCGCAATGAGCGGGCTTGGAGTTGGGTTCCTTGATGCGCGTGCCCCCTTGGAAGGTGGAGGCACTTTTTGAAGGGGTGAGTGCCGCCTACCTGTCGGTGGCCGCCATTCGGCTTCCCCCGTTTCGTGGTGGCTGGTTGAGTAAGACACAGGCGCAGCATTTTCTCGGGCAAAATGCCGGGGTTTTGCCTGTCACAGTGCAAAAACCACTCGCAAAATGGCTACAGGATGTTCAGATTCCCGAAAAGATTTGAAAAGGCGACTCTTCTTACTTGTAAAGATCAAGCGCGAGAAGTGGCAACCCACGGACCGTTCGTGTTTGTGCAGCGTAAGTGATGCCATTTCAGCATTTTGAGTATTATAGGTTATAACTTTAAGCGCTGTCACATGGGCACTCTCAATTGCGATTAAGCATGATGTGATTGATTCTCTACGCCAGCTGCAGAAGGGCACCAATTGATGTTGATAAATTGGATTCGGATCAGGCTTAATTGCGATCACCAGTCCACCAGGTGCAATACACATTCATTTGCATGCTGTGTACATGCGTATTTAACTCGTTCATTTTTCATAGTGCGAAATCTGTTGCGATTGCGTGAACATGTGTGCCTACGTTGTGCGCTTGTTGCTGCAGGTGATTTCAACTATTTCCTTTAGGGACAAAGCCTCTTACGCCATGGGTCGTATGTCCCCGTGTTGTCGTAGTCGTCGTAGTCATTGTAGCCAGTTGCTTTGCATTGCATGTCAATAAAAACGGTGTCACGGCATATCCACGGAGTGAATGATGATGAGTGGGGCCAAGCGTCCATCAGTCCGTCAATGCTTTCGTGCTTCTGTCCGCGCGTCCATCTCTGCGTCCATTTGTTAGTACGTCCCTGCGTTCGTCCGTGCTTCGGTTTATTAATACGCCCATCCGTTCATCCGTGTGTCTGTGCGTCCGTCCATTCTTCCGTGCGCCCGTTCCTAACGCCTACGACATGAAATGTGGTTTAAAGCTAGTATGTGGCTGCCAGTTTTAGCACATGCCGGCGAACTTTAGTTATGAAAATGATGATTCGCAGTACCTGGTTGACATGATTTCCCAAGGGAAAATAGAATGTCATGGAGATGCTGAAAAGGAAATTGATGACGGGGAAATTCGTTTCATTGAAGCATTAACTTCAATACAGCGCAGCATTTTGCACCATACATGTAGATTTCTTGTCTAATGAATTTTGAACAAAATTGACTCTGGACGGTGCAGGGCTGCAATGAAGGACTCGGCCAGGCATGAACACGCATATTTAACTGCACTGAATGTTTATGTTCAGGATGGTGAGAACTTGTGTTATCCGAGTGGTGACGTTAGGAGCTCACTTATGTCTTGTGAAAAGAACTTTAAAGGAATCACATCCTGGACAGACAACCTGTTCACTCTGAAGTCTCTTCTCAAATCTGTAATAGAATACGAAAGGATGAAAGACAGCGTGCAGGCATGCGAACAACACAAAGTTTCTCTGAAAAAAAGTTGATATCAAGGTATGCATGAGTAGAGCGGCGTATTCACCTGCGCCAGCTCGAAACAACGAGAACCAGTGAAAGTGTAAGCAAGGCATGAGCTGTGATTAACTTGCAGTGAGATATAGCGCTTGTTTTTAGTTATAAAAAGTTCTTGTTGAAATAAATATGTAGCATCAGTAATTATGGTATGCTAAATGCAATTTACTTGCTCATTGTTGTAAAGCCATGCGGTCGCTTCATTTACCTATATCAATAAACGCTTTGTAAAAAACCCCAGATTACAATATTGCCACCTAGAGTTGTGAGCCGGTAAGCCCTAGCGAGTCGAAAAAGGAAAAGAGAACAAAGAAGAAATGTGTGTTAGCGCTTCGTTTAAAGATACACGCTCGTGTCTTTCTGCCCCGCTGTTCCTGTCTTGTCTTCACGGCTCTTGGTGCGTGACAAACTGGTGGAGGTGCGGGGTAACCGACGCCCCGTACCCCTCCACATAGCGAGAACTCAAGCGCCGTACCAGTGGTTACTCCTGTGCACCGCGCCAGCAGAAGAATCCGAGGGCAATCCCCTGAGTTTGGACTGCTCGTAAACAACATGGCAGCTCCGACCAGCCCCACTGACACCAACCCAAACGGTACGAACGGCACAACGCCGCTTCATTGCACCTTACTCACACCGCGAACGCCAAATCCCTTTCATGGCACTGCACTTGAGGATGCCGAAAATCGAGGATGCCAACGAACTCGTTCATTACGAGTTCGTTGCTGTGCACAACCAGTGGGACGACGCAGACAAACTGCGGCACGGCTATTTCAGTATTTCGGACGGCGCACGTGTATGGTATGAGAACCGGGCAGGTATTCTTGCATCGTGGGAAGACTTCAAACGCCGAGTTCTTGGGACATATGCCTGCCCTGACCGACGGGAGAGAGCTGAGCGCGATCTGCAGTCCCGCATACAACTGCCGAATGAAGGGGTTGCGATGTATGTCGAGGACATGACGCGTCCTTTCCACCGAGCTGACCCCGGCATGCCAGAAGAAAAGAAGGTACGGTACCTCATGCGCGGGGTGAAAGAACAGCTTTTCGGTGGGTTTGTGCGCAGTCCTCCCAAGACTGTGTCCGAATTTCTCAGAGAAGCCGTCACCATCGAAAGCACTCTTAGGCACCGGGCCCCGTCATACGAACGGCACGTCAACGCTTCAACTACGGACTAGTTGGGAGCTTTCGGTGGCCAAATGGATTTCTTCCGAGAAATCATACGTTCAGTCATCCGCGAAGAACTCCAGAAGCTGTCAGTTCCCTCGCAGCCCACTATCTCTTCGTTGTCCAGCGTAGTCCGAGATGGAGTCCAGCATGCCTTAAGAGAACCTCCTTTCATGCGGGAATATCAACCACCCAGTGACTTCCCCCGCATGTCGTATGCGCAAGCTTTGCGGCAACCTGTTACACCCGCAATCCCTCATCCCACCGTGGCCCCAGCCATGCTGCAGACGGTCCACGCGGCGCCATATTACAGCGCACCTCGCCCGATTTCGCGGAAATCAGACGTCTGGCGTGCGCCAGATAGACGTCCTCTCTGCTTCTACTGAGGCGAAGCTGGGCATCTTTACCGACACTGTTCTTACCGGCAACTTGGACCACGCGGATTTTTGACGAACTCACGGCCACCCAGGTTCGGTCAGTGGCCCCCTGAAATTGAAGAGTATGTGGCTCAGCAGCGCGGAACTTCGTCGTCCTTGCACCAGTCACGCTCCCCGTCACCGCGGCAATTTTCTCCTAATCGCCGTACCTATTCGAGCGTGGCGCAGGGTCGGTCACCCAGTCCAAGCCGGAAAAACTAACCACAGCGACCTTCGGGGGCGAGGCCGCTCATACTGGACAAGCTCAAGGCCTCCTACCGACGCTTCCGCAAACTGACGATACCCTGACGACGACGACACCAGCTGGTTCCGCAAAGATTTCATTAGACATTCCAGTGCTGCTCAACGGTCGCAAAGTCAGTGCTTTAGTTGACATGGGTGCGCATTTTTCTATAAGTGAAAAACAGGCTGCTCTCCTGAAGAAAATCACGATGCCTTGGAACCTCAGGCCAATTCGTACTGCTGGCGGGCACATCGTCACGCCACTCGGCGTTTGCACAGCACGAATACAGATTCGTGGTTCTACCTTTGTTGTCAGCTTGAGCGTTCTCCTTCAGGGTTCTCGAGACCTGATCATTGGCATGGACTTCCTGAGGGAACATTGTGCTATCATCGACATTCGACAACGCCTCGTCACATTTTCAACAAAAAGCGCTACGCCAGAGCATAATCCTAGCCCCGATTGAGTATGTCTGCATGTAATTGACGATGATGTCATGATACCACCGCGCTCAAGTGTTACGGTTCAAGTGGCGTGTAACGAATCAGCACACGCTGAAATGGTGGCGGAGAGCAATCGATCCCTACTCTTTTCCCAGAGTGTCTGCGTAGCACGAAGCCTAGTAGATCTCCAGGCTGGCCACTGCAAGGTTCTTGTTACAAACTTCAGCTACGAGCGCCGACACTTTTTCACTGGTACTGTCATCGCCTATGCCTACCCAGTAACCGATGTGACTGAGTGTTTTGCTTCCGAGACGACCGATTTTTTTTCGTTGTTCAAAGGGTCTCGAACGAACTGTGAACTGTATTAATGTTTTTTTTTCTTATGACCAACCACAGACATTTTTTTTTGCACCTGCATATGCCCTGTGCACTATAAGAATTGTTTCTCCCTTTCTTTTTATTTCCTTAGGGGCCCTGCTGTCACCTTGTGTATGAGCATCGAGTCGATGCTCTAATGGGAGGGGGAATAATGCCACCTAGAGTTGTCAGCCGGCAAGCCCTAGCGAGCCGAAAAGGGAAAAGAGAACAAAGAAGAAGTGTGTGTTAGCGCTTCGTTTAAAGATACATGCTCGTGTCTTTCTGCCCCGCTGTTCCTATCTTGTCTTCACGGCTCTTGGTGCTTGACAATATATTCCTATATAAAACATGCTAAACCTTGTTTTACAGTCAATTTCTGCGCGCGAGTCACGATTTATTGCCACGGAAGCCATATGTAGACCACCAATTAGTATGATAAATTTGCACCAATTTCTCGCCAACCTGCTGTTTGCAGTAAGGTAAACATGATGAAAACAAAATACAATATACTGTGCGTTGCAGGGTGTAGCCTGGAAATAACGTAGCTAATCAGTAATTCAAAAACAATATATGAAATTATGGTACGAAATCACAGTTTTAGGGGCCAAGCTTCTGAAGCCGTGGGTATTTCCATGTATGTCAGTGACTGGTTCGTAATAACCTAGTTACATCACTCAGCATGTGGAGCTAGTGTGAGGAACAGACAGACGGACAGACATACGGAGAGATGCATGCACGGACAGAAGCAAGAACGAACTTACGGATGAACGGAAGCATGAACGGATGTACGCTTCGCCCTTCGGTGCTATGCTGTGCTCCGTGGATATGCTGGAAGTACGCAAGGACTCAAGTATAGACGAACGGACACATGTATGGACGGATGGGTGGATGAATGGACACACGGACGGAAGCACGGTGTAAGGAAAGGACTTAAAGACGCCGAGGAACGTCAAACCAGAACTGAAGAAGACGAGCGGCAGGTGGCAGGCCACGAGCGGCAGGCCACGAATGGGCCAAGTGCGACCGTTACGTGGCAGTAGGCTGTGTGGCTGGGGACGAGCCGGAGCAGCGGCAGACGGGAGACAGCGGGTCGAAGCGTCGGACGCAGGCGATTCAGGTTCCGACCAGGGAACGCGGCTGTCCACGCTACTGTCGTCCAACTACCAGCTGTGGCGGCACTGCCGGCACGAGTACTGCATCTCGGGGCGCGGCCTGGCCTGCTGTTCTCTTCCTTGCTGAGTGCATCGCGGATCTCGGCGAGGCGTCTCCGCGGTCAGCCGTTCAACACAGCGATGAACGTGGCCTGGCTAATGGTCAGGGTTGCGTCGAGCATCGCGTCTCGGCGCACGCTCTTCGCTGGACGGGCTGGCCATTCCCCGCATGGAGCATCGCGTCTCCGATGCGGGTTGACTGCTCAGTAGTCGCACCCATGCCATCAAGCGCCGGTGTCACCAGAGTGTCGCACATCGGCAAGGGACGAGCGAGACGTTATGCCGGGCGAGACGAGGGCGTGTGCACGGAGGACCACGGAGCCAGGCGAGGTCCAGGGTGGCCGAGGATCGAGGGGCCAGGGGAGTTGCTGGCTGAATCGAGGATCGCCAGTGGTGCCGAGCCGTACCAAGAAACGGGCGAAAAAGAGCTCGAGGGTGGAGGCCAGGAAGGCAGAGGAAGCGGTGCGCCGCTCGAGAGGACGAGTTTCTGGCAGCGTTCCTGAGCCGGACGTGGGACCCGTACGTGTCGGCCAGGTCGAGCTCCGGTGTGTTGGTTCGAGGTCGAGTCCGTCGGCCTGTACAAGGTCCAAGGACGGGGCTTGCTGAACGGCTCCTGCCTGGGTGCAGTGGCCGCGAGCAGGTTCGTGGGCGAGGCCTACCGGGTGTGGTCCTCGTGAGCCGTGGCCTGATCCTGGACCTCCGGAGTTGCGACCCTGACTGCTGGGTTGGCCGCGACGTCCGACTCAACGGCGCTACACACGGTAGCGTATCCGTGCGTCGTCAGCCGTTTCACCCATGCCATGAAATAAAAAGTTCATGTTAATCCTTTCTCGTCCGCTATCAACAAACATCGTGACGAACGTCCGTTAACCATCACACACGAATAGACGCTTCGTTCCACACATGATCATTCGCTCTGTGGGTTTGGTGTAATTTTTCTCATTTCTCACGAGAGCATGTACTTTTTATTCTTTTTTTCAGCCAGCTGGCAAATGCCAAACTATATTTACCCTTTTGTAGAAGGCACACAACACACAGACGCATTAAAAGCTAATGTGACTGAGGTGCGTGTGTTTCACATCTTTAACCTACATAAATAGTTACCAACTAGTCTAAAAGGACACTAAATGAAATTGCCAGTGCGGCTGGCTTCGATAGTATTTCTCTGCTGCGCGCAACTCCAGCTGCTAATCTCACTTTAAAAATGAAAGCTAGGGAGTAGAAATCGAAGATCTTATCACTCCCAATGCGAATACTTTGTATTTTTTATGTTGTTTGAGTACCACATGTTT
This sequence comes from Rhipicephalus microplus, assembly GCF_013339725.1. NCBI lineage: Eukaryota > Metazoa > Arthropoda > Arachnida > Ixodida > Ixodidae > Rhipicephalus > Rhipicephalus microplus. The sequence continues at coordinate 9,795 of NW_023612375.1, forward strand.
TGACGAAACAAGCCCTGTATGCAGCCACGCAACGCTTTTTGGCCGGCCATCGTGGCTATGGGTGGCTTCCTAAGAAGGCATCGTAATGGCAGATTCTGTAGCGGACAACGCGGTTGTCTCCACCCTCCAACTGAGATGAGCCGGCGCATCGATGAACCCTTAGGAACTCTACCTCGTAGTAAAGGTTGGCACCCACCTCAACGCGATGCGCCCAGGCCACGGAAACTCTCAAGTTTAAGTGATCACCTGTAGGAGGCGAAAAAATCAACCACGGCGTGTTTCTGCTTCAAACACCCCGAGTGGATATACTAACCTCTCGCCACTCGCGCTATTGTACTTTCTTGAAGGGCGCCCTCAGCGGGGCCAAGTTTCAATTCCAAAATGAATAAATACTACATCTTCGCAAACCGCTACGCATACAAAAAGGCTTGTTCTTATGGCAAGTAGTATTTCCTAAACATGTGCTGCGTCATCAAATTTTTGTAATAGCTTTTGCTCCAGCTGACTCGTAGTCTACAGCAGCCTGTCGACATCACTATCCTCATTTCAAAATATACGGTGGCCAACGGTAGCGACGGCTAACGGCTCACAGTACTGTTTCGCTTGTCTTGCACTGTTTGGTTTCGCTGTAAATGTTTCGAGTCACTGGCGGTAAACGCACTCGCTTTCTTTCTGTTTATTTTGACACTTTCAAGTGCTTTCGCGAAGGAAATTTAAGTGACCTCTTGGAAACGAAGCGACTGTTGAAGTTTTCATCGCATGAACGCCCGTTGCAAGCCCGAGAATTACTGGCCGATGAGCATTGCGTAGGCGTCACACAGCGGCAGCGCACTGCAATAATAAATTTCAAAATGTTTTAACGTCGCAATCTGTCACCGAAAAAACGTGCGTTACTTGCGGCGTGGCTTCACCTGGGAACGAGTCGCTGACTCAATAGTTGATTCTGAAATTCTATAGCCAGGCAACACAAACCAGGCCGTTGCGATGAAAGAAGGCAAATACATCGCTGTCGCCTCGCTTAACCCGCGCCCTGCGTGGCCGGTGACTTCCCGCACGCCGGATGCGTAAATAAATGTTGTTTCTCTCTCCTCTCGCATGTGTCTTCGTAGCTAGCCTATATATATGTGCCAAAAACCAAGGGGTTAATATTTTCCGCAGTCGCACTTGAGAAGCATCACATAAATATGCGCGTGGTTTTGCACTAGTGTAACAAAGAAAGCGTCACTTGAATCGGAAATACTTCTTTTTCTGCCACAGCCTCCTGGCCTAGCCGACATAGAAGCAGCTGTGTAGAATAGCAAGGAACCTGCTACATGACATGCCTTGTGAAGAAGCAGCCTCGAGTGATACATGTGTTATGGGGTACCATTACATATATGTTTAAAATACTGCTCATTCCTAGTTACATCAGCTCATTTGTTTATTTTGGAAAATTTCATATATTGATATCTGGTGATGTTACTTGTTTTTCCAGACTGCCATGCCACGACAAGCTGACTACCCCCGTATTTCCACTCTGCAAGCGCCTTGAAACATCTGAACGTCCGCTACAACAGGTCACCTCGAACTTCATACATGCAATATTGTATTTGTGAATGCTTTACCGCGCATATCGTGGAGGGGTGCTTTACATTGGCCACAAACATTGGTCGTCCACCGTGGTATGGAATCTACACTTCAATAACGTTGAAACTGTAACACTATTAGTTAGATTGTGTGGCACTGCTGAGCTCAACACACAGGTTTGATCCCAGCCACAGTGGCCGTATTTCGATGATGGTGAAATGCGAAGACGCTTGCGTGCTTAAGGGTTTATTCGATTCATCTGCTTCACATGATCCATTTTACAAAGTGCTGCACCTCGCCATTTGTTTCAGTGGTACAGCAAAGACATCATCTAAACCATGCGATTCATTTCAAAAGGAGCAGCAGAGGTACACTACTAGCACTAGTACATGATTTTCCTGTGCCTTCTACTCTGATGGCGCTGGTTTGGTGCAGCCGCACGCACAGCTCAACAAAGAACATAGCATTAGAAGTAGGCGCCATACCCGCCTCTACAAACGCGGCCTGTTTTGCCAAGATGTTTGTACCTCATTAGGATAAGCGAACAAAAATAAGAATTCCATCTTCTCGGCACCTTGTCATTCACTTGTGATACCGCACTGCTGAACTTTTGCTGCACAAGTTCTGAACTTCTCGTGCACAGCTGTGAACAGTTCTTGTTGGTGCAGGTGAACTAAACTCACCTTCAAAAGATGGAAGCTTGAAAATATGAAAAAATCTGTGAACACGAGGTGTCACAGAAAATGTTTTGACAATGTCTTGTCTCCGGTGAGCCTACAATGACGATAGTTATAGCGCGTTCTGTTCTCGTGCTAGATCTATCGTCATGTCAAACCAATTAGCCCAAACTGCCACACTTCTAACCAACAATGTTATTTCTTTTAACACCTGGAAGCCAGATGATGATGATGATGATGATGATGATATATGGTGTTTTTTGGCGCAAGGGCCATTTGTTGGCCAAAGAGCGCCATTTCATCTTACTAAAAATATGGACAATGATTGTGATAAGCGGCTGTATAAGGGCCATAAAATTCCTCGCGATAAGACGGGTAAGAACATACAAGTAATAAAATGATGACCATGCCGTGAAAGATGTGTGTGGTGTGAATGATGACAAAAGTTGGTGATAATAAGGCGATGGTGGATATGTATGGCATTAGCACAAGTGCCTCACTGGTTCATACCCTTGCCTCCAAGGGCCGTGAGGCAAGTGCTTTCCTGTGTAGCCACCGCAGCAAAAACCCCTCTACAGAGGTCGTGCTACGGTATGCCCGGGTATATGATATGAAAATTATGAATTTCCTTTAAAAACGCTAATAAGGATTTGTGACTAAAAAGCGATTCCCTACCGACGAACATTGCAGGGTGTAAAGGTATATGTTGTCGGTAGGATAGTGGGAAGTATTATCTTCTTAGAGTGTCTAAATGTTTACATTGAATTGAAACGTGAAGAACTGTTAATGCCTCACCACATTTATCACACAATGGTGGATCACCACCCGACAAAAGATGTGTGTGTGTCGTGTATGTGTGTCCTATTCTGAGTCTTGTTAGTATTACCTCTGTTAGACGTGATTTTGATACTGGTGGCCAATGGCCAAGGTGTGGCTTGATAACGTGTCGTTTGTTTTGTGTGTGTGTATCCCACTTGCTCTGCCAGTAGTCCCTGAGGTTTCGTTTGAGAGACGGCTTAAGATCAAGGGCCGGGATTGATATAGATGTAATAGCGGTGCTCTCATGGACGGATGCAGCGAGCTGATCCGCCCTCACGTTGCCTTGGATCTCACGGTGCCCTGGCACCCAGCACACTACAACATGTTGTTTGTGTGTGTAGAGTGTGCACAAAATGGAGTAAAGTGAGACAAGGACTGGGTTTTTTTGTTTTTTTAAGACTGTGCAGAGCCGTTACCACACTGAGGGAGTCTGTATAAATTACTGCTTTTTGTATTTGTAATTGTTTGATGTGTTTAGCTGCCACCAGTATCGCGTAAGCTTCCGCTGTGAAGATACTTGTGCCTGGATGTAGAGGGCCAGCATCCGAAAAGGATGGGCCGACAGCAGCGTAGGACACAGAGGAGTTAGTCTTGGAGGCATCTGTGAAGAACTCAGGACGTGTGTATTTGTGTTGAAGTTCCAGAAAGTATGTTCCGATATGGGCAATAGGTGCATGTTTTGTAACCTCTAGAAAAGACACATCGCAGTCTATAGTCTGCCACTGCCACGGTGGCGGGTATGCTACAGGAGCCATTAAACTGTGTTCGAGTGACACTCCAGTGTTCTCAGCTAGACCCTTCAGGCGAACTGAGAAGGGCTGCCTCATTGAAGGCCTGTTTTGAAAAAGAATGGAGCTCGCCAAGTCGTTAATAGTAGAGTATGAGGGGTGCCTCTTGTCTGCTTTCACCTTAAGGAAATATACAAAGGACATGTAGGTTCCTCGCAGATGAAGCGACCACTCATTTGACTCAACGTAAAGGCTTTCTACGGGGATGGTGCGAAAAGCACCCGTAGAAAGGCGGATGCCCAAATGGTGCATGGGATCCAACATCTTCAAAGCGGTTTGAGTCGCAGACTGATAAACCATGGCCCCATAATCTAAGCGGGTGCGAATGAGGCTTCTATACAGGTTCATGAGGCATTTCCTGTCACTACCCCACGTAGTACGTGACAACACTTTTATAACATTCATGGCTTTTAAACATTTTGTTTTTAAATACTTTATGTGTGGTACGAAGGTCAACTTGTTGTCCACGATTAGGCCTAGGAATTTATGCTCCGCATTCACAGGCAGACGTTGGCCGTTCAGTTCAATGTCGGGTTCTGAGTGCATGCCTCTCTTTCGGGAGAACAAGGCACACGTGCTTTTTCCTGGGTTCAGCCGGAATCCATTTTCCTCTGCCCATTTGGAGACCTTGTTTAAACCTAACTGAACCTGTCGCTCACACATTGCTAGGTTGCATGACTTAAAGCCAAGCTGGACGTCATCGACATATGTGGAATAGAACATGTTGCGGGGGATGGACAGGTGCAAGGAATTCATTTTTATAATAAAAAGTGTACAACTAAGTACACCACCTTGCGGTACTCCCGTTTCTTGCACAAATATTTGGGAGAGAGTACTGCCCACACGGACGCGGAATTTCCGATTGGACAAGTAACTCTCGATTATGGAAAGCATTCTACCGCGCACACCCAGGTGAGACAAGTCTCTTAATATCCCAAAACGCCATGTCGTGTCGTAAGCCTTCTCGATATCGAGAAACACTGAGAGGAAGTATTATTTGTGGACAAAAGCGTCTCGGATCTGTGCCTCGATACGCACCAGATGGTCGGTGGTGGATCTACCCTCCCGAAACCCACACCTGAAATTGGTCGAGCAGATTGTGTGTTTCAAGGAAATGTCAAAGTCGGTGGTTTATCATTTTTTCAAAAAGTTTACATACGCAGCTGGTTAGTGCAACGGGCCTCTAACTTGAAACTGAGGAAGGGTCCTTGCCCTGTTTAAAAATAGGGATAACAATAGCCTCTTTCCAGGAAGCAGGGATGGTGCCTGAAAGCCAGATAGCATTGTATAGAGAGAGTAAAGTTTTTCGCGTTTCGAGCGGCAAGTTTTTCAACATTTCATATGTGACACGGTCGTAGCCGGGAGCGGAATTATTGCAAGAGTTTAGTGATGTTTGTAGCTCAGCTAAGTTGAAATGTTGGTTGTATTCCTCGTAATTTGTGCACTTGGATTCTAGTTTCTGCTTTTCTATCTTTGCTTTGTGTCTTTGGAAAGCTTCAGTGTAGTGTGACGAGCTAGACACCTGCTCGTAGTGTGCACCGAGGAAGTTCGCTTGATCTTCCAGGCTATCACCCTGTGTGTTTACGAGTGGGAGTGAGTGTACTTGTCTTCCTGCTAGCCTACGAACCATGTTCCAGACTTTAGCCTCTTGTGTATATGAATTTATCTCTGATAAAAACTTGTGCCAGCTTTCTTTTCTGGCCTGCCGACGCGTTCTCCTGCCTCGAGATTTTATTTTCCTAAAGCTCTCAAGGTTTTCCGCTGTCGGCGAGTTCCGCAGCAACCTCCATACCCTGTTCTGTTCCTTTCGCGCATTGTGGCACTCAGTGTTCCACCACGGAACGTGTCGTTTGCCGGGCAGTCGAGATGTTTGTGGAATGCATTTGGTTGCTGCGTCAGTAAGAAAAGCCGTGAAGTACTGTACAGCTTCATCTATGCCTAACCCGCATATGGCAGTCCAACTTAGGTGAGTAAGCTTTTGAAATCGTTCCCAGTCGGCTTTGTTTAACAGCCATTTGGGAACATGTGGAGGACATTCATTTATTATTGGTGTACTCAAAACAAAAGGGAAATGGTCACTTCCGTATGGATTATTTATGACTTTCCACTGAAGTAATGGTACAAGTGAAGGAGATGCGATACTGAGGTCTATGGAAGAGTAAATTTTGTTGGCAAGGTTATAGTATGTTGCCTCTTTCCTGTTCAACAGACAAGCACCCGATGAAACGAGGAATTATTCAATGAGACGACCTCGAGCATCACAGCGAGAGTCACCCCACAGACCATTATGTGCGTTCAGGTCCCCAAGGACCAGATAAGGTTCAGGTAGTTCGTCGATTAAAGACCGGAATTGAAGTTTTTCGAGACGGTGGTGCGGAGGTATGTACAAAGAGCAAACAGTGACAAGTTTGTTTAGAATAACTGCTCGGACAGCCACCGCCTCGAGGGAAGTTTGAAGGGGTAATTGTGTGCATGCTATACCTTGACTTACTATAACCGCTACACCACCGGATGGTAGCATGGCATCATCTCTATCCTTTCGGAAGATTATGTAGTTACGTAAAAAGTTTGTGTTAGTTCGTTTTAAGTGTGTCTTTTGTACACACAGCACTCTTGGATTGTGTTCATGGAGGAGTTCTTGTAAGTCATCGAGGTTTCGAAGAAGGCCTCGGATGTTCCATTGTAATATTTCTGTCTGCATATTTAAACAAGAGAGATACTGCTGTGTGTACAAAGAGTATCCTGTGTTGGAGTGAGCTCGTTAATTCAGGTGGCAGGACGGTCGTCCGGCCCCGTTATTGGTTTTTTATTTTTCTTAACGCGCTCCAAGGAGGCGCGCCGCTCTTTTGGTACCAAGGGTACCGTTGTATCCATTGCCTCCCCAGAGGCACTGTTTGCCCGCACATGCGAGCTGGTGGTTCGGATTTTAGGCCTCGCCTGGTGAGGGGAGGCCTTGAGACCAGAGGACCCTGGAGTCTCCGGCCTCAATTCGCTAGGCGGCGGAGTAGACTGAACTACTGCCGCCTTGGGGGCAAGTGCCACAGCTTTCGGCTCGCTCTGCGCTGGCCGAAGGAGTGACGAGGGCTGGTGCGACGTTGCCCCCTGACGCGCCGCATCAGCATATGTAGCGCCATAAAATGGCGACACTCTTCGTCTTGCTTCCTTGAATGTGATATTTTCTTTAATTTTCAAAGTGATAATTTCTTTTTCTTTTTTCCAAAATGAGCAGGATCGTGAGTATGCGGCATGATTTCCGCCACAGTTCACACAGTGTGATGGTTCTTCGCAATTGTCAGAGTTGTGGCCTGACACTCCACATTGTGCACAAGTTTGGTGACCACGACAGCTTTGCGAGCCGTGGCCATACTTCTGGCATTTGAAACAACGACGTGGGTTAGGTATGTATGGTCTGATCGACGTCTTAGTGTACCCTGTTTGAATACTTTCTGGCAGATTACTGGAAGCGAACGTGAGTATTAGGTGTTTTGTTGGTGTTACCTTGTTGTCTCTTCTAATGGTGATCCTTTGTACATTGGTCACATTCTGACTCTTCCACCCCTCCAGAAGTTCGTCTTCAGTCAAGCCGAGCAAATCAGCATCAGATACTACTCCACGGGTTGTGTTTATGGATCTGTGTGGGGTTACAGTGATGGGAGTGTCACCAAAAGATTCTGTAGCTTTTCAAACTGTTCTTTTTCTCGAACTTCGAGGAGGAGGTCTTCGCTGGCCATTTTGATAACTTTGTACCCGGCTCCTAGAGTTTCTGTGAGACATTTGGCTACTACAAAGGGGGATACAGTTCTGGCTTGCTTGCTGCTTATCTCACTATGTATAACATGAAAATGGGGGAAGTTCTCAGTTGATCGGTTGAAAAATCCTAAGTCTTCGGTGCGTACACGCTTTCAGGCGGTACGATCACTTAATAATGGAAATGCTCGATGCATGCCAGTTTAATTTTCTTCAGAAGCGTTGGCGGCCACCCACCACGGAGCCCAACGAGGGGACGCTACAAGTTTGCGGGTGCTAAAACCTGCAGACGCCAGCCGTACAACGCTACTATAACCCAATGCGCCTAGACCAAGGTAGGCTATTTGCACAGGGTTAACCCTAGCCGCCAGGAAGTTTGGAAGTAAACAGAAGAGAGGAGAAGACAGGACAGATTAAAAGTGAGAGATAAAGACGAAGATGTAGGGAGAGAGAGATAGGAAAAGGCGACTGCCGATTTCCCCTGGGTGGGTAAGCCCAGGGGTGCCGTCTACGTGAAGCCGGGGCCAAAGGGGTGTGTTGCCTCTGCCAGGGGGCCTTAAAGGTCCAATCACCCAGCGTCGGCTCAACCCCCAGGATCCCCTTTTCCCCGGACACAGCAAAGCCACGCACGGCTAGGCGTGGGAGGGAGTAGAAACTCCCCCGTTAGCTCGGGTCCGTGGTGTCGCTACACACCAAACGCCTACTTGCGCAGGCGCCCCTGCGGGGCCTGGAAGCCAGAATCAATCTAAATTTGTCCACTATTGTAAGACTCATGATCACTTTATAGTTGGCATGTGAATCATCAGAATTATAATTGCATTGCAAAATAAACAACCCCGCAGTGAGGGGCATTAAGACGCTTCCCGACATTCAGTTGTGCCCTTGTGACAGTTTACTAACTACTCCCAGAATCGGTTTGTGGTAATTAACTGAGTTTAGCTCATACAAATTTACAAAAAGATGCATCAAAGCTCATAAGATTTTACTCAATTGCTTTAGCTTTGCGGATATGTTCAATGAACTTCTAAAATATTAAATCATAAAGATGATGAGCACTTGCAGCACAGCTTCCTCAAAGGCGTGAATGCTGTCGTAATGAGCAAGATTGTGTTCATTGGATGTGGTACTGCTTTTATTTATTAGCAGAAAAACGTCCCAGATATTTTAGCACATTTGCTTCTCTAAATAAATTGTCATAGCTATAGTGTCTACCACTACGAAGTGAAATTCTGTGCACTACCGCCATGAAAAAAATCTAGGAAATCACACAGGTAGTTGAAACATACGTTATCTTGACTTATTTTCTTAAAATTGGGTCTTTTAAATTTTTAAGCACACACATCATACTCTGTTTCTTCAGCTTCATGTTAGCTGCATTCTCAGCAGGCTATCCATTACCTGTGAGGAGAAATTCTAGCTTTAGTAACTGTGTAACTTAACTCTAACAATGAATCTAGCAAGCCTGAAATATTTTAGGCCGATCACGTAAATACATATTACCTACAATATGTACTCACGGTTGAGAAATAAAACTAGTGCCTACCCTGTCGACACGACGTGACATTGCACAATTTTGAAGTACTGAATGTAGCATTGCAGAGCGAGAAAGATTCAAAACTGCACGCATCCACAACTGTTTATTTAACAAATTCAGCAAAACTACATTGCTCTCACTGTGAGAGCTATCTATCGGCAATGCGCAAGTTTCCCTCCTTATTCCACATCATGCATTCAGTTCACTTCGGCTACAGGGCAAGCGCCGCATTTAATGGCAGAATCAGACCCTTGTCCTGAAGCCACGCTATTAAACTCGAATGCCGCAGCACAGTGAGAACGACCTTCATTCAGTGATCTCGATGTTCAGTTATATGTATATATAGTTGTTAGCTTTGAACAATGTTTACGTATGGGTTGAAAGCTCTGATATGTTTAAGTGGCATGTTTTGTTCAGACCCCACGTTGTTTTTGCCAGTTGAGGCCAGTTGGGTCACCTGGCAATAATTACACTGGCGAACTACGATTTAGAAACGAGAATAAACAAAATACCAAAGGAAACGAGCAGCGCGAACCAGCAACAAGCCTCCCACCTGCAGCAAAAATATGCATCTCTTTATTGAAGATGATATTACTACCAGCGCCGTCTCGCCTCGCGGTTTTGCAGTTCAATACGCTGCCGCTACGTATTTGCATGTTATTTTGATACAACACCCCTAAGGTACAGTTTCCGTAGTCTAAAATGGCAGGTCTTGTGTGATGCGCCGATGCGTGCTCATCTCCCACGCGCGCTTTCCTCTGCGGAGGGAAGGGGTTTTAGCAGCGCACTTATCTTGTCGGGGAGGTACAGTGGCTAGAATAGGGAAGTGTGATGAACGCACCGGCTAGCGCGTAACGCCTTGGGAGGAAACCGCCAGATGGCGCTGGCACACGTTACCACGTCACCTAAGCTGGCGCTTCGCTGCGCATCTATGAGACGGGAATCAACCACGCGCGCGGGCAACGCGTAACATATAAAATATATTTTGTTGCTCGTGCATGGTTTCAAATTGCGACCGAGAAAATCGCGCGCCTTTGACTTTTACCGGAACGTTTGCATTTAGTGGCCGGGCGCACAAAGATCCCTTCGCTCTCTGGACAGGCCCCATTTGCGGAAAGAGCGCGCCTTTGAAACAGAGAGAAGTAATCACTGGGGCACTTGTTAGTTCGCACTTATATCTGTAGCTATGATTACGTTTCATGCGTCGTTCTTGCTTAAACAACGCGTTAAGTGCCGAGGTGTAAACGTACACCATCTTTACTTATAATATGGCCAAAGAACTGTAGTTCTTCATAGGCCAAATGGCATTTTTCTTGTTTAGTGTCAGCCCTGATGACTTAATGGTGTCCAGTATCGTCCGGAGTCTTTTCAGGTGGTCGCTAAAGTTGGAGGCGAAGACGACCACATCGTTCAGGTATACGAGACATATTTGCCACTTGAGGCGTGCCTATTCTGTGTCCATTATACGCTCGAAGGTTACTGGAGCGGAACAAAGTCCAAATAGCATCCTTTTGAACTCATACAATCCATCCGGCGTGATGAAGGCGGTCTTCTCTCGGTCTCTTTCATCAACCTGAATTTGCCAGTACCCTGTTTTCAGATCAATAGACGAGAAGTACTTTGCATCTCTAAGACGATCTAGGGTATCGTCGATCCTTGGTAAAGCGTACACGTCTTTTTGGTTACACTATTCAACCATCGGTAATTGACGCAAAACCGAAGACTTCCGTCTTTTTTTTTTACAAGGAGGACCGGTGCTGACCATGGGTTTTTCGATGGCTGAATTACATCGTCGTGTAACATTTCCTGAACTTGCTCTCGGATGGCTTGGCGTTCACGTGCTAACACACGATAAAGGCTTTGATGGATAGGGCGGATGTCTTCTTGTGTTACGATTCGGTGCTTTGCGAGTAAAGTTCGTCGGACCTATGAAGAAGTGGCGAAACAGTCGTCATAACGTCTAAGAAGGTTCTGGAGATGTTGCTGCTTGCATTGAGGCAAGGAAGGGTTAATGTCGAATGACAGCTGCGAAGGGTGATGGTCTCTGGATTCGAAAGGGTGAGGGTGTCACTGACTTCAGCAATTTCATCGAGAAAGGCAATGGTCGTGCCTTTGGCCAGGTGACAGTGTTCTTGGCTGAAATTTGTTACCAGCACTGGGCCCTGTCCATTCCGGAAGTCCGCAGTACCTCTTGCTATTGCGATATCACGGCCAAGCAAAAGCTGTATGTTAACTTCGACGACGCCAGTGGCATTTTCGGCAGTACCAGTGGTTACGGTGATTAGGGTGGTTGATCGGAGTGGGACGCTCACGTCATTTTCGAGCACACGGAGGGCTGCGCGATTATGTGGTGCCGAGTATGAATTTATGGCTTCATCCGAGGAAAGTTTGATGGATCTGGATGCCAGGGCGATAACCCCGTGATGTTGAGTCACGATGTCGATGCCGAGAATTACGTCACGGGAGCACTGTGGCAGCACCAAGAAAGTCGCAAGGTATGTTTGACCATCGAATGTCACCCTTGCAGTACATCGCCTCGATGGGGTGAGGAGGTGGCCTCCCGCTGTGCGGATCTGCGGGCCATCCCAAGCCGTCTTAACCTTCTTCAGTTTTGCTCTCAATGGCCCGCTGATGACTGAGTAGTCAGCCCCTGTGTCAATCAAGGCAGTTACCGGGTGGCCGTCGATAGATAGTTCAAGATCGGTTACACGTGGGCTGGAGTTGCGCGTTTGTTTTGGGTTCGGGTCACGCTTTGTCTTGTTGCTTCGTTTCGCTTCCTCTCGTGGCTTCGGTTGTTGTGCGTTGTTGTCGTCATAGATGATGTGCTGTCGTCATATATGGCCGTCGGATGAGGGTCTTCAGCTTTTCCTCTTGAAGCAACCTCACCTCCAAAGGTTGCTGGTTTTAGTTTCCCCTACAAGGGCTTGGGGACCTTCTCCCTTCTTTGTCGCTGCGGGTCGGTGACGCGAAGCGTGGAGATGGCGGTGATGGAGAACGGATGGACAAGTATTCTGTATGGCGCAAGTAGTCTTCGATTGCCGGAGGTCGTTGTCCAGGGCGTGGCCGTGGGGCCCGAGATGAGAAGCCATGCAGTCCCATCCGCCTGTAGGGGCAGTGTCGAAGAATGTGGCCGGCCTCACCGCAGTGAAAGCATGGGGGACGGTCGTTGGGAGTTCTCCAGATGTCGCATTTTCTTGGGCTTGGGTGTCTCTCGTATGTAGGTTGGGCGGAGAAGGGCGGACGGCTACCGTTGGGGCTGCAGGGTACCATCGAGGACTGGGCTCGTTTCGTCGGGGTGGCCTAGTGTTCACTGCAGCGGCGTAAGTCATTGCTTTGGCCTCTGTTCTAGTCGTCGTTGATGAAGATCCAAGCGCCTGCTGGACTTCATCACGCACTATGTTCAAGAGAGATGCTGCTTGGGGGGGCTGGGGGGAGAAGGTAGTAATCGACGTAGTTCTCTAACCACTTCTCGAATAGCTTCCCGCAGATCGTTGGTGGTAAGCCCACCTCGGATCGGTTCCGAGTAGAGCAAGCTGAGCTGAAACGGGTGGTTGTATTGCCGAGGTCGGGCGTCCAGGTTCCTTTCTATGGTGTGCGCCTCTTGAGTAAATTTGGCGACTGTTTTAGGGGGTTTCTTATGAGGCCGGTGAAAAGCGACTCCTTCACCCCTCGCATTAGGTATTCGACGTTTTTGTCTTCGGTCAAGTCTCGGTCCGCTCACCGAAACACACGTTTCATTTCTTCGACGTACACGTTTAGGGTCTCATTGGGTTGTGGGGTCCTCGATTCTAGCAGCAGCTGGGCCTTTTATTTCCGCATAATGCTGGTGAAGGTCCTGAGCACCTCATTCTTCAGAAATTCCCAGGTGGTCAGTGTGGTCTAATGGTTTTCATACCACGTTTTGGCGGGGCTGTCCAGGGAAAAGTAAACGTATTGCAGCTTCATTTCTTCATCCCACCTGTTTATGGTACCCACGCGCTCGAATTAATCTAGCCATTTTTCTGGGTCTTCAGCGGCATAAACATGGAAAGTTGAGGGCACCCGCGGCTGCTGCAAAATGACAGGATTGGGTGATTGCGGGTTGCTCATGGTGGCAGTGGCAGCGTCCTTTCGTGGTCGCAGTCCCAGCTCAGGTGGCAGGTTTCGGAGACGGTGGCTGCTTCGAGTATCCGTGTCTTCAGCGTCCTGGTTCTCTGCAGTGGCTGTTTTAAGGTGGTTCTTGTACATACCCCGCACCTCTACCAGATGTCACGTAAGAGTGAGGGTAGCCCGAAGACAGGAGACGGGGAGGCTCGTAGAAAGAGAAGGGAATCCGTTTATATGGCGGACTTGCGCCACTAAAGGAAAATCTACACATCGGCTTAGCGGGTGGCGGACAGTGTGTTCGACAGCCGTCGGGGAACAAAATGCCCCACTGGATTGCAAGGCGAGTTCACCATCCGAGATACAGTCGTCGTAGAATCTGGGGCTATCTCGTACTCAACGAGTGATCGACGTGCGGGCCACGATCTTCGCCGATGAATCGCGGTGCATCCTGGACCACGATAAGGTCGCGTGCCGGTGGTATCGGCATGCGTAACACTATTCGCAATACGCTTCGCGGCAACACGGTGTCTTCACTTTGCGAAAACGGGAACACAAGTCCAGACTAATGCGATTGCAGCCATCACAATATCTGTAGTTTTTACATTCAGTTGCGGTAGCTTCGCTTGTCCAAATATAATTTGCGGGGTGTTTCGAAGTATAAAATTGTGTTTCCAAGAATAAAGTTGCTTCTTGAATGAAACGTAAAATGATCGTCTTTGATGTGAACTGTATATATTTAAGAATTTTTGCACAGTACGAATCTCAAATCTATTTAGCAGAGAAGCTAGGCGAGCTCCCATATACAACCCGTTGCTTGCAAGAAACTTTGGGAGACCCGCACACAAACACTGCGCTTCTCTTTCCAGCAGTATTAGAGGCCTCATTTTGAAGGCGAAGCACTTCAATGCGAACTTCGGCGATTTTGAGCTTATCTATCTATCTATCTATCTATCTATCTATCTATCTATCTATCTATCTATCTATCTATCTATCTATCTATATCTATCTATCTATCTATACCTATCTACCTATCTATATCTATCTATCTATCTATATCTATCTATCTATCTATACCTATCTACCTGTCTATATCTATCTATCTATCTATCCATCTATCCATCTATCTATCTATCTATCTATCTATCTATTTATCTGTCTATATATCTATCTATCTATCTATCTATCTATCTATCAATCTAGCCGCCCACGACTTTCAGCTCTCCTGGTCATTTCAGTTATGGTATTGATACCAAACTTGGTATGGCATAACACGACTGTATGAAGAACAGATTTGACTAGTCATAACATGAAAACCACCACATAAGTATCATGAATGTCATTAAATACCTTTCATGGTCTTGCACCTCTTTCAGTGGTTTCGCTCACATGTAATGTTGCAAAACTGGTATGGTATGACGTGACTGCATGGCGAACACAAGCGACAGACCCTAAAATCAAAATCTTGATGTGCGTGTCGTGTAACAACATGACTACATGCCACACTCATGACGTGGTCGCGGCCGTTTCACTAGCTTTGCATATGCCGAATTTGGTACTACGGGACTTGAATGGATGACGAAGGTATGTGACTGCTGCGAACAGGATAATCATGAGATGCGTGTCATGTAACAACATGACTACATGCCATGCTCATGATGCACTCACGGCTGTTTCGCAAGCTTCTCATGAAAGAAATTTGGTATTACGGGACGTGAATCGATGAGGAAGGTATGTTACTGGTGCAAATATGATAAACAATATATGCGTGTCCTATAACAACATGACCACATGCTACCCTCGTGATGCGCTCGCAGCTGTTTCACTCGCTTCACGTTTACCAAGCTCGGTATTACGTGACGCGAAGGGACGACATAGGTAAATGACACACTCAAAAATGATAATCACGACATGCGTGCCATGTAACAACATCACTGCATGCCGCACTGATGATGTGTTCGCGGCCGTTTCGCTAGCTTCACATATGCCAAATTTGGTATTCGACACTTTCGCCGTCTAATGAGGGCGCTAGTGCAAACCCAACATGGCTGTCCTTTGGGGGATCACGCAAACGGTGCGCCAGCAGCCGCCGCCGGTGAGCCCGAGACTTTGAACAGCGTAGTATTTTCGGCTGCAGCTACTGTGTTGTCCAGGCTTCGCTGAGAAGGTCATTGATTCTGGCATGTATTACGTCCAACACTGCGAGTTGAGAAATGCGTGTGCGGCGTATTATTGAAGGTAAAGAAGTTTAGAATGCTGGGCACATCGTCGGCACTGTGAGGAAAAGCACGTACAGCTTTGTGAATGCTGCTCGTGCCTCGACCAGGGAAGATCAAGCAGCCGCACTCATGCAAAGCAGGAAACCGCGCCTTTCACGGCACGGCGTGGGCACAGCGGCATCCAACACATTTCGTGATCCTTGTAGCTGAGCAAGCAAACAATAAAAAGTAAATAATCGCTTCTACGACTTGTAGTATCTGTCCGACTTTGGGAGTTCACCACTGAATTCAGAATGGCCGTCGTAAAAATTGCCAGCGACAACATATAAAGCACCAGCGAACCGCCAAAGTGAGGCCGACTGAATGATGGGTTGAACTGGCTGCGCGGGCATCCCCCAAATGACAGTTACGACGGCTGCCACATGGCAGCGCCACCATCTGTGAAAGTTCGAATTACGTCAAGCCAATAGATAAAGACGGTATGTGACTGGTGCAAGCATGATAATCATGAGATGCGTTTTCTGCTTAAAAGTGCTTTGAAACTTCAAGCCACAAGATGTGAATTGAAGTCTCCAGTAGTTATTACATCCTTTCTGCAGGCAGAGAACATGTAATCTATACTTCGTGTGTCTTGCACCCAGGCTGGGAAATATGCATTTACAAACGAGAAGGGAGAACTGTTAGGTAATATTACTACGTAGCTGACATAACAGGGGACAGAAGACGATAACGAGGAAGTGGTCTGTCGGTTGTGCGTGCTGTCCTTCATCTTGGTCGACGCTAAACGCATCAGTTTCAATACAGATTCTAAATAGACACGCCTCATGTCATTTTACGTAACATCTTTGTGGTGGACGTGCTGGGTACTTCTCTGTCTTCATCACGAAGCTCCGCAAGGGCCACATCATCAAAAGTCCAACCATGTCACAGATTGAACAACCATCGTCTCAACACCTGCCCTTTTCATGACTTCTACATACGTCGTTCTACCTACTGCTCGTGATCCCGGTGTATTTTCCGGTCAGGATGGCGTTGACGACGACAAATGGATCAACCGGTACGAACGGGTCAGCGCAAGCTGTAGGTGGGACCCGACTTTTATGCTTGCCAATGTGCTTTTTTACCTCGATGGCCCAACGCGAGTGTGGTTGGAGACGCATGAAGCAGATGTTACAAGCTGGGACTCCTTTGGAGAGAAGATCCGTGACCTTTTTGGCGACACCGTTTGAAATTGCAGCGTGGAATCAACTGGCGGCTCGTGCACAGATGTCGACGGAGTCGTACGTCGCGTACATTCATGACGTCATCGTCCTACGCCGCCAGATTGACGAGCATATGAGTGAGTCTGAGAAAGTGGCGCATGTGCTGAAAGGCATTGCAGACGACGCCTTTAATCTTCCAGTGTACAACAATGTTGCCACCGTCGACGCCATCATTAAAGAGCGCTGGCGGTTCGAAGAAGCCAAGAGCCGCCGTATTACTCAGTGATTCATCCGGCTGCCCAACATGGCCGCAACCTCATCGTGTGAAGCCGCCCCCAAGTCTCTCACGTAGGACAACGTTACCGGCATTGTTCGTCAGGAAATTGAAGCCGCCTGTCCGGCTCCTCTTCAGCCACCCGTTTTCGCAACGCTCGCCTCTGACCAACAACAGCCGTCACTGGCATTAATACAAGCTGTAGTGAAACAGCAATCTGCAAACCTCGGCCTTCCACCAGCATGTCTCTTGACTCGCCCTGAAGTCCCGTCTTACTCCCCAGGACGTTCACCTTCAACAATGCCCTTCCGTAACCCTTCGGAAGGGCGAACACCCGACGACCAGCCTATTTGTTTTTCCTGCCACCAGCATGGGCACGTTTCTCGCTATTGCGCCGCCGTTGGTTAAACCAACCACGTCAGACTTTCTCTATTCGGCGCACATTGATCCGACGACCTCTCGACGTTAAATCGCTGCATCGTTTAATTTATATCCATCGTCATCTTACGAGCCTTCCACTGACGCCCCTTTGCCCGGTCGCCGCTACACTGACACCCCTTCGTCCGGTCGCCGCAGCTCTCGCTCCCCGTTACCACTACGTTGCCAATCCCGCTCTCCGCCACCTCGGCGCTTTTCATCGCCGAGCTTCTCTGGACGAACGCAGCAGGAAATCTAGATATCGCAGCTTATATATATAGCTGAGGCTGCAATACCAATGACGACCGAAAATCCTCTACTGACGCTTCCCACGCACCACAGCCTGCTTGAAGTACAAGTCGACCATGTTTCTGTGACCACCCTCATTGACAAGGATGCGCACCTGTTTAGTAAAGCGCTCCTCTATGCCGCCGCTCAGAAAAAATTATGACGCCATCTACGACGCAGTCAATACGTGTTGCCGATGGTGGTACAGTACCAGTAATCGGAATGTGCACTGCTCGTGTCAGCATTACCTGTCGTCATGCCGTGGTCCTTTTTGCTGTGCTAGCCTGCTGCCCTCATGATCTCATACTTGGCCTTGATTTCCCTTCGGCACACTCGGCCTTAATTGATTGTTCGTCTGGTAGCCTGAGCCTCGATCTTCCAATCTTTGCCGACTACTCTGCAAAGCCCGCCAGCCGCTTGAACCCAACCACTTTCGTTCGCCTGCCACCTCAAGCCGTCACGTACGTGTCTTTGTCATCGGCCCCTTCCGTTCCTGACGGTTATTATGTCGTTACGCCGATTACTGACGTTCGGATGACGCGCAGTGTTACTGTGCGCCATACCATCGCGACCGTAGCGGGTGCCTTTGTGTTCCTTCGGGTCCTTAAATTTGGTTTCACCTCTCAAGTGTTGCCCTGCCAGATGTCTCTAGTACAGCTAACTGCCATAACAGAGAACGATGTCAGTGTTGTCGCTGCATCTGTTCCTGATCGAAACGCAGCCTCACGGTCACCCAGCTCAGATGATGCTGTTTTTCGAAACATGATTGGATCGGAACTGTCGCCTCACCAGGCCGACGCTCTCTGCCAGGTTTTGGTCTCATACAGTGACATTTTCGACACCGATGATCGTCCCTTGGGCCAGACTAAAATTTTCACGCACCGAATCAACACTGGTGATTCTGCGCCCATTCACCGTCGGCCGTACCGCGTGTCAGCGTCCGGGCGATAAGTGATACAGAAAGAAGTTGCCAAGATGCTTACAAAAAACGTATTCAAACCATCATCGAGCCCTTGGGAATCTTCCGTGGTATTCGTAAAAAAGAAAGACAGCTCGTGGCGTTTCTGCGTTGATTATCGCCACCGCAATAAAATTACCAAAAAAAGACGTGTACCCTCTACCACGCATTGAGGATGCCCTCGACTACTTCCATGGCCCCACCTTCTTTTCATCTCTAGACCTCTGATCTGGCTACTGGCAAATTGCTGTAGATGACATGAACCGAGAAAAGACCGCCTTCGTTACCCCTGACGGTCTCGACCAATTTATGGTCATGCCTTTGGTCTCTGCAACGCTCCAGTGACGTTCGAGAAAATGACGGACACGCTCCTACAAATATTTAAATGGTCGACATGTTTGTGTTACCCTAATGACGTGATCATTTTTTCACCTACTATTACAGCCTACCTTTAACGCTTTTCGACCATTTTATCCATATTTCAACGGGCCGGCCTGCAGCTCAATTTCTTCAAGTGCCACTCCGGTCTTCGTCAGATTACCTTGTTGGGTCATCTTGTTTACGCTGCTGGCATACGACCAGACCCGGCGAAAGTACGCGCTGTAACAAACTTCTCAGTCCCACGCTCTGTCCACGATTTTCGCAGTTTTGTGGGCCTCTGCTGCTACTTTTGCCGGTTCGTGAAAAACTTTGCGGCACTTGCACGATCACTGACCGACCTTCTCAAACAAGACGTCTCATTTTGTTGGGGCCCTTCTCAAGCTGACGCTTTCTCTCAGCTATTCACCGCTCTAACGACACCTCATATTCTCACACATTTCGCCCCCGATGCTCCTACAAAAGTGCGAAGAGAAGCGAGTGGTCACGGAATCGGTGCAGTTTCGGTGCAAATTCAGCGGGGCAACGACCATGTAATCGCGTATGCAAACTGTCTGCTTTCTAAGTCTAAACACAATTATTCTATAACAGAACGGGAATGTCTCGCCTTTGTCCGGGCAGTTTAAAAAACCCGTCTTTACTTGTATGGCCGCCCTTTCCGTGTCATCACAGATCATCACGCGCTGTGTTGGCTTTTTTCTCTGAAGCACCCCACTGGACGACTTGGCCGTAGGGCATTACGCTTACAACAGTATTCCTACTCGGTTCCTTATAAGTCTGGACGTCTCCACTGGACACCGATTGCTTATCCCGCTACCTTGTTGAACAGCTCAACGAATCAGACATCGGGCCTAGCCTCAGCGCCATGTCAATGTCCCAGCTTCTTCAGATTGGTGCTTAAATAACGTCGTGATGCTACTCTGCGACAACTTATTGACCGTCTCGTATGTGCTCCGAACGACACGTCACTTCGCATGTACGTGCTCCTGAACGGCACTCTGTACCGTCGTAGCCTCCCGCCAGATGGCCTTGAGCTCCTTCTTGTCGTGCCAAAACATTTGCCTTCAACCATGCTGCACGAGCTTCACAATGAGCCAACTGCTGGTCATTTGGGTGTATCTCGGACGTACTACCGCGTGCGTCGCCGCTTTTTTTTGGCGCGTTCTCGCCTGGTCTGTTCGCCATTACGTGTCCTCCTGCGATAAATTCCAACGTACAAAGCGACCTACTGCACCCCAGGTGGGACTTTTTCAACCAATCTCCATCCCAACTGAACCTTTCTTCTGTGTTAGTAAAGATCTTCTCGGTCCTTTTCCCGAGTCGAAATCAGGCAACAAGTGAGTCGCCGTTGCTATAGACTACGCGACTAGGTATGCCATCACTCAAGCACTCCCCGCTAGCACCCCTACTGACGTCGCAGACTTTTTGCTTCACATTGTCATCTTACACCATGGCGCTCCTCACCAATTACTGACGAATAACAGCCGCGCATTTTTGTCCCGTGTAATCGACGATCTTCTGTGCTCTTCCTGGACGCAGCACAATTTGACCACTGCCTACCATCCCCAAACAAACGGCCTGAACAAACGGCTAAATCGCACCCTCACGGACATGCTCATGATGTATGTGTCCTCCAACCACCATGACTGCGACCTAGCGCCACCTCACCTGACCTTCGCGTACTTTTCTTCGCGCCACGACACCACTGGTTATTCACCCTTTTATTTCTTTGTGGCCGTGATCCGACGTTACCACTCGACACCCTAATTCTAACCACTACAACGCCGTCAACCGAATATGCACGCGACGCTATAGCTCGTGCCAACCACGCACGTCAGATCGCCCACTCTAGACCTTTCGCTTCGCAAGCCACCCAGAAAGCCATCTACGACAGCCGGCATGTTGACGTTCGCTTCTCACCCGGATCTCTCATTCTCCTGTGGTGCCCAGTTCGTCGAGTTGGCTTATCAGAGAAGTTGTTGTCTCGCAACATAGGTCCTTACCGTATCATCCGCCAGGTAACCGACGTAGATCATTCCTGCATCTGAGACCACAAGCCTGCCTGCAACCACACCCCGGGATGTTGCGCACGTCACCAGGCTAAAACCTTACCACCAGCCTACTGAAGACCGTAGTTAATGTGCCCCGAGACGGCGCTTTTACCACGGGGGCGGGGGGGGGGGAGGACGTAATGCTACGTAGCAGACATATCAGGGGTCAGAAGAGGACAACGAGGAGGTGGTCTGTCGGTTGTGCGTGCTGTCCTCCAGCTTAGTCGACGCTATACGCATCAGTTTCAATATAGACTCTAAATAGACACGCCTCGTGTCGTTTTTACGTAACAATATGTCCACTATAAAAATTTCCAAATCTCGAGTCATATAGTGATAAGAGATCTCAACTTTTTGACTAAACTTGATTGCTATGAAGAAAACTGGTCCACCATCTCTACTAGGTCGGTCCAATTGAAATAGCCGATACTTTTTTAGGTAAAACTTCTGGCCGGTTGAAAGCCAGGATTCTTGCGGTGATAAATTATATTGGGAATGTTGTGGAGACAGGTATGATAGGTCTGTAGCTGCAGAAACAACTGATCTTCAATTTCTCTGTAATATCGTTAGTAAACCTATTTTGATGACAGAACTGTAGCAGAAACTGCTTGGTCCAAAATGTACTTTCACAAAAAGTCTTTCTTAGGCATGTTTTCCAAGATTTCTTTTTTTTGGACAGATAATATTTTTTGAAATTGAATTATGCAAATAACTTTTTGATGGAGTAGATCTGGTTCACTTCAGAGCCTTATGAGTGTCCGTATCCATATCTTCACACGCTTCCGATTGATCCGTTAGATCACCCTTTTCTGTAGTTTTGGAAGTCTCTGCCTCAGGAGAAACCGATCACTGACGTGCTGTCGCACTGTCTATCTCCGTATACGCTGCGATACCACTGATGCCTGAGTATCCTGATCGTACGTATAGGCTGCACCAAGAATTTGGGACTGTTGATTTGAAACCAATTCTGCCAAAGTTTCAACGAGGTTGTTTAGAGGCATCCTATTGTATTTCCGTAGCCTTATCTATGGCCTCTGCGATAGATGTTGCAAGAGATGTACCCTTGGTGGTGGTATTACGTGCTGCAACTACTGCATATCCTTTAGATCTCTTCTGCATCTCTGCAACTGTTTCTTTCCGAGAGCATTGAAAACGTTCTACAATATCCAATATAGCAAGCTCCTTTTATTTTGCTGTATAGTCTGAAAATTATGCAGGGTGCGCCCCAATACATGAGCAGCACCGCTCTTTCTTAGAGCTGCACTCGCAGCTGTCATGGTTTTTGTCCACACCAACGGTATCTAAGATCTGATCGGCACCCTCTGACGCTATGTCCATATCGCCAACATATCAAAAACTGTAGGGGTTTGCGAAAAAGTGGCTTCACTTATAGATCAGTGGCCATGCCTTAATTTCTGAAGGTCGGACTATTCCTAAAATGGTGACTTTCACCGATTCCGTTAAATGTATGGGTGCACCTGTACACAAAATACACCCGCCACCGAAAACAAATTCAGCACTTCTGCAGGTGTAAGGCTTGTGTCTACACTGTAGACTAATCCTTTTGAGCATGCGAGGTGTGGTGGAACAAACGTGCTTACCGGATGCGCTGCTAATTCGGAACATTGCCGGAGCACAGGAATGCATTCCTGATCTGCGGAACAGAACGGGACGCTTCCACGACCAAACTGGTGGACCTTGGCGATCTCCTGGAAATGTGAAGTGGCTTTTCGAAGCTCCACTTTAATCGCCTTTGGGTTCTTCATCGGGATAGTGCCCCCATCGGTAGGTACCAGAGCCACAGGGACACTGCTCGCCCCACTGCGTAACAAATAGTCAATCGGCCAATCCTTGGCTGGAGGGGAAGCTAACCAATGAGAGTGCGCTTCATCAGGCGATGAAAATTACATCAAGATCGAATGACTCGCACCAGCTCAAAAAGACCGATACAGTTGCCGAAAATAACAAACTCTCAAGGAGCAATAAGGATACTGCCGCCCGATCCTGAGCCCGGGCAGCTTTTTCACAGTCGGGCTTCTGACTGCTATTACGATCGCTTGGATTCTCACAGTGAGCAGAGAATTCTCACCACAGCAGCCACCCCATCTTCTTTCTTCTCTTCCTTGCTTTTCTGTTTTTATTCTGACGCCTCTTTTGGATTCGGTATCGCTTCAGTTCACTTACACTGGCAACGAACACATCACTTTAGTCCAACAGTTGTACTCATAAAGTTCACTACTCATCCCAGAATGCCCGCCCCCCCCTAAGAAAAGTTATTTTAGGAAAAAAACGTTGCGAATAGTGATTGATTGTAATGCGGTGTTTAACCTCCCAAAACCACCATATGAATAGTGGTGAGGTCACAAACACATGCACTGATGTAATACCGAACGGGTTTTACGTCCTACTCAGATGATCGGCCCCAACATTTTTTTATCCTTGTATGTACTCAACGTAAAAGTGGCCTTCAACACTCTTGAAGGCCATGAGTTACCCTCAGAACATTGCTATATTAATGTTTCGCGTCAATCAACTGAAGTCCACTCGAAGCTCATTATCAGTTTTATTTACAAAAAATGTCCTATAAAAGTTGTGCGGTTTTCCCTCAGTCCAAACGCAGCCTAGCCGAATGAATCGGTTCACAAAATAGATTCCTGCTTAAGGTGTTGCTCTCCTATGCAAGCCTTGCTGTACAAAGTGCGCTTGAGGTATACGAACGAATCTTCTCTTATTGGAGCTAAATAGGCTCAATCTGCCTATCCTTCCTTAAGGTCAGATGCTTTCTATTCCGGAATTTGTTTTCATTGCGAAAATTGAAGCTAGATTGTCAAGTACGCCTTTTTTACCACAATGAATGATGAAGCTTGTGAAGGTCGGTTCGGTAGGCGTTCTTTGTATATTTAGCATACATACACAAAGGAGCTGTTTGGTGTGTACAACATTAATCCAGTAGTCAAAGTATTTCTCTGTGTTGGGACTGCAAATGGTCCCTTCTAGTGAATAACGAGTTTGTTGTGGCTCGTTGTGAGAAAAAGCAAGGCTCGGTACCCACCGTAAGACGGCGATGACTATTTCTGTCGTAATATTTTTTTCTGGAGACGTTGAGGCTTTTCAAGTCCTCTGTACATCCCCTGTAAAAATAGGGACAGATGCTCTTTGAGGTCGAGAACGTAACCGTAGATTGTTTTGGTATGATTAGTGATCCTTAAAGGCGAAAAAGAGAAAAGCGAGCCCCGTATCTTCATCGATCTCGTATTTACTCAAGACTTCTTTCAGTAATGCCAGTGGACCTCGTACTTGAAGGCCATATATTCGCTCAAAGGGCGAGAAACCAAGACTTCATTGTGGCACCTCTCTGTAGTGCAAATAGAAGAGGAGCTGTGTACTGATGCCATGGCTCCGGTTGTTCCTGGCAAAATTTACGGAGCATCTGTTTGATAGTTCCGTCAAACCATTCAACCAATCTATTGTACATGGGATGGTACGAAGTGGAACTGAGGTGTTAGCACGATAATATTGTTACACGACATCGGCAACAAGAGAGCATCGTCCATCCGCGGCAGTGGATACACGTCTTTACGTTTTACTTTATATAAATGACGGTTGTCTACGCAGAAGCACCAGCTGCCATCCTTCTTCTTGAGTAGCACGACCGGCGATGCCAATGGACTGCAGGAAAGTTTTATGACGTCTTTTGTGATCATTTCTTCAACTTTGTGCTAGATAACTTGTTGCTCAGCATTAGACACGCGATAAGGACGTCGTCGGATGGGGCTGGCGTCTCCAGTGTTAGTCATATGAGTTACGAAAGATGTTTAACCCAAAGGGTAGTCATCAAAATCAAAGATGTCGTGGTAGGATTTCAGCAGTTGTCGTATATCAGCTGTCTGTGCTGGAAAGAGGTCAGGGGCGATCACGTTGTCGATGGTGGCATCTCCTGCGCTCTTCGAGGAGAAAAATGAAGCAGAGGACAAAGAAGATTCGGCAATGAACGCCGAAATGGCAGCATCTATATATAAGAAACTTGCCAAAGTAATACCATCTGGGATAACTTGAGTGTACCAGCTGAAGTTTAGGATCGCAAGAGATGCCGCATTTCCCGTGACTGTGAAAAGTATGTCAGGCACGGCAACACCTTTGGCCAGCAGAACATCAGCAATAGGAGTCAACATGTAAGCACCATCGGGAACAGGAAGGGAAGATCTCAGGTTCACGTAGGTAACGGCTTGAGGTGCTAGGCGAACGTGATCTATAAAACACAGACGTGGTTGAGCTGGTGCTGGGTCGTCGTGGTAACACGGTAAATCAAGTTGAAGCATGCCGGTTCCTCAATCAATAAGGGCAGAGTGGGCGGATAAAAAGTTCATGCCGAGGATAAGTTCATAGGAACAGTTCTCGGGCACAGGAAATAGCACTGTCGTGGAGCGATCGGCAACACTTGTACGCGTGGAGCATATTCCAAGCATGGGAAATGTGCCACCGTCAGCGACCTGGATGAGTAGTACTGTGGGTAGCGTTAGAATTTTCCTAAGGCTGCAATGAAGTTCTGAATTCATCAATGATATGTGAGGCCCTGTGTACACAAATGCAACAACGGCTGTGTCGTCTACTTCAACGTCAATTAGGATGCGTCGAGTCGGCAGCATGATCAGAGAATTTGGCGGGCAAGTGGTCGATGCAGCATCACCTCTGGGAGCTGCATCATCCAGTTGTCCCGCGGCAGGTGGTCAGTTGTCGACGTTGGACGGCGAAGTTTGGGCGAACGAGACGACGGGTGACGGGAGAGTGATTAGCAGGACTGGTGAGCATGCGGAGATGGAGAACGACGACAATATGGCGGCATAGAAGAAACGTCTTCACTGGTAGCCTGAGGTGATACCCAGTAAGGTTGAAAGCGTCCGTATTCCTCTCTTGGCGATAGGTGTACCCATAGGATTCCTGATACTAATACCACCGAGTGTTACAATGGCGGAACACGTGTCCGATATAGCGGCAGTGTAAACAAATTGGGCGATCATCAGCAGTCTTCCACTCGGCAAGATTCCGAGGGTGCACTGGAAGGTTTTGGCTTTGGGCATACGAAACAGGGGGTCGACGACGGTTGATCAGCTGAGAGGGAGCTGTGGTGCACTCGGAGGCCAGTCAAGCATGGGAAAGCTCATGTTGCACAATGTAATGTACCAGTGGCACCATCTGGGGGTCAGAGTCACAGGCATGGGAGTAGGTAGACGCAGGAGAGAGAGCTTCAAGTTCACGTCTGATGATCTTGGCCACATGCTCTGCAGTTATGGCATCTGTAGTACAGGCCCGTCTTCACCCGACCAGGTTGCTTCTGTGTTTGGTAGTCGAGTGAAATGGTGGGTGATACGTCGACTTTTTGCGGCTTCAAAATGCTGGCACTGATTGATGGCATCGACCGTATGTAGTCCTTGCATATGAGAAGGTTGAGCGCATCATCTGCAATGCCTTTCAATAAGTATGTTAGTTTCTCGGTTTCTTCCATACCATTGTCTCCTTTTCGGCAAAGGGCGAGCATGTCCGGCATGTAAGTCACGTAGGCCTCTGCTGACATTTGCGCACGAGATGCCAACTCCCATGAGATGGATTTCTACCCAGAGCCTTGCCTAAAAAGGCACGTATCCCAGCTACCAATTTCATCTTCGTGGTTCTCAGACCGCACTTTTGCTGTTCCTTTCAAGTAGTACAGGATGTTGGCCAACATAAGAGTTTGATTCCAGCGGTAATTATTACTTGTGCGTTGGTACAACGGCAACCATTCTTCAATGTTAACATCATCAGTGCCACAGAACGTGCCAGGATCTTTTAGCTGCGGAAGGACAACAGTTGTTGTAGTCGCCTCGGCGCGAGCGGGTCCCCGGTTAACCATGGCGGAAAAATCAAAACATCGGCCACTGCGGAGCTCCGTTGTATCGTGTTGTACCCCGCACCACCACCAAATGTCACGGGGGTGAGATAAAGAAATAATTGCATTTATTATGACGACTTGGTTGTAACGAGGTTTATTGGCCGCGAACTCGGAAACGAATAAGCGTAACAGACCCGAAGTGAAGCGCACGTTGAAAGACGAAGATGATTCTCAGCCAGAACAGATGATTATGAATGACTGCTGTCCAGAAGAGGATGAAGAGCATAATAGATGCCTACACTAATTCCCCCCACGTGGAAGCGGCCAGCCTGGCCGCTGCGGGCGGGTAGTCAAGGTGACGGGGAACGTCGTGTGAAAAGCTTCATGCGGGAAACGTGTACAATTTCGGTGCTCCGGTAACGGCGGTCAGTTGGCACGACAAAAGGCACCACACGATAGCTGACAAGTTGTCTGCTCTAAAACTACATATAGGCCGACGAATCCAGACTAAAACTTGTCGCACAGACCAGGTGTGCAAATTGGTGTCAATAGCAGCACCTCGTCACCTGGTCGGAATGATACCACATGATGAGAGGTGGTGTACACTGCCTTCCTTGCTTGTTGCGTAGCTTCCGTGTTTATACGAGTGCGCTGGCGGCACTGGGCAAGGCGAGAAATATATTTTTCGCAAGAAGACGGTGATAGAGGGCCATTGCTGGTTAAGAAGGAAACGTCGCTAAAGAAAGTAGGTGAACGTTCGTAAACGAAATACAGCGGTGAGTAGTCGGTTGTGCGTTGAACAGCAGTGTTGTAGACGAAAGTGAGGAACAGTAGACCTGTATCCCAGTTTCTGTGATCCGGTTGAATGTATACGGTGATCATGTAGGCAAGGGTTCGATGCAATCTCTCGATCAGACCGTTTGTTTGAAGATCGTAGCATAACGCCATCTTGTGTGTAGTACAAGAAACGCGAAGAACTTCACCTAAAAGCTGTGATAAGAACACCTTTCCACGGTCACTTAGTTTATGAGGAGCATCATGACGTAGAGTTATGGCCTGAAGGACAAAGTCAGCAACTTCTGAGGCTGAACCAGTAGCTACTGAAGTTGTCTCGGCGTAGCTTGTCAGATGGTCTACAGCGGTTACTATCCACCTATTTCTAGCACCAATAATTGGAAGGGGCCCATGAATATCGATTCCGACGACCTCAAAAAGTGTTGTAGGGCACGTAATTGGCTGTAATTGACCAGCAGGAGGAGACATCGGAAGTTTGTGAAGTTGGCATGAAGAGCAGGAACCCACGTACTTTGCTACGCTGGTAGAAAGGCCAGGCCAATAAAAGCGGCTTCGAATGTGGTCGTAGGTTTTGTGAAAGCCGAGGTGGTCAGCAGACAAATCATCAACAAAAGCGTTCAGTACATGATGTCGAAGAGCGCGTGGCAGAACAGGTACCCAGCGTTGACCGTCAGGATGATAAATCTGACTATACAGTATACCGTCCTGAAGCTTGAAGTGCTCGAGTTGTCGACGAAGCCGTGCAGTGGGTGGATGCGTAGCTCCTGAGAGGTGGTCTATAATGCGCCGACAGTACAGGTCAGCCCGCTGGCGAGAACTGGAGGGTTGCTCAATGTCGATTGGCGGCTGGTACAGCGAGGTGGGCAAGGCAACAGAACTGGGAGTCACGTCCGCACTGGTGTCGTTGGAGATGGAAGGTGCAGTGTCGAACGAAGTCGTAGGTAGTGGGCAACGAGAAAGAGCGTCGGCGTCTAGATATTTTTTGCCAGATTTATAAATAATCTTGAACTGATACTCCTGTAAGCGTAAAATCCAATGACCCAAGCTTCCGGACAAGTTCTTCATTGTAGAAAGCCAGCATGAGGCGAGGTGGTCTGTTACGATGGTGAATTGACGGCCATACAGACAAAGACGGAACTTTTGTATGAACTAAATCAGAGTATCACTCATTATATAGTTCTTTTCGGTAGAAGTAAGCACTCGGCTGGCGTATGCGACGATCCTTTCCCGTCGAGAGTTTTCGCGCTGGAGCAGAACAGCACCTCTATCACAACCGCTGGCGTCGGGATGCAGGAGCGTCAGGGCGGTATCATCGAAATGGCAGAGTACGGGCTCTGACGTGAGAGCTTCCTTCAACAGGTCGAACACCGACTGACATTCCTCGAACCACACAAAGGGTGCATTAGAAGCAATTAGTTTGGGAACTGGCGCAGCCACTGAAGCAAAATTTCCGTACGAAGCGACGAAAATAGGATGCGAGGCCAAGAAAACTTCGCAAATACTTAGGTCTTGTGGCGTGGAAATCGAAGGACGGCAGCGATCTTTTCGGGGTCAGGGCGAATACCATTCTCGCTCACGACATGACCGAGAACCTTGATGGAATTGGCGGCGAAACGGCCTTCTTTGGTGTTGAACTGCAGACCCGCCCCGGCGAGGCATGTTAGGACGTCATCCAAGTGCCTCATGTGCTGAGAAAACGTTGTTCAAAAGATGATAATGTCATCAAGGCAGCAGAGACACGTATTTTATTTCAGACCACGCAGGACGCTGTTGATCATGCGTTCAAACGTCGCGGGTGCATTACAGAGCCCGAAAGGCATCACGTTAATTTTGTATGTGCAATCGGGGGTTGCAAATGCCGTTTGTTTGTTCGTCATCGTGCATGAAAATTAGGCAATATCCCGAACGCAAATCAAGGCTTGAAAATTATTCAGTGTCTTGCAGTGAATCAAGGACATCGTCGATGCGTGGCATGCGGTATACGTCCTTGCGTGTGATGTTGTTAAGTGCCCGGTTATTGACGCAAAAGCGCACGAAGCCATCTTTTTTTCGTACCAAAACAACAGGGGATGACGAATGTCTAGTTGATGGACGATTTAGTTCTTGTTGGAGCATGTCAGCGACGTTTTCCATGATGATTTTTTGCTCAGCGAGAGACACATGGTACGTACGGCAATGCAATATAGATGTTCCCTAGGTATGAATGCGATGCGCTGCAGTGGTAGTTTGGCCCAACGTCGAGGAGCAGGTGCCGCAAGAATTGGCGTGTTTCGTTAACAAAGAAAGCAAATGCTGCGCCTGCATAGCTGTTAAGTCATCACTAATAAGTTCTGTGAACGGAGAAGAAGAACCTGGCCATCTCTTATACCGGTCGTTGGTAGAGGCAGATTCAAATTGTATGACACTGCCAGGCTCAGCATCCACAACCCAGGCTATGGCAGTGTCCTCTGGAAGGAGAACTTTCCTTGGTGTTGCATTTGTAGCGATGATGAGCGCAGAGCCATGGTGAAAGCGTACGAAACCCGACGCAAAGCTATGCCTTTAGCAACGCAAGTCGACGAAGGGGACACCAAGACGTCACCATGGTCGATGTCCTTAAAGGTCAGGGTCACAATTCGCTGTTGATGTGGCGGTTGTTCCAGATCTTCGCGAGCGAACAGGCGTAGTGGCTTGTAGACGCCTTCGTCGAACATTGAGTCCATAATAGGTGCAGAAATCGTTCATCACAACATATAGCGGCTGAAGAAGAAGGTAAGTCCCACCCTATAGCTTGCTGGTAAGAGCATCAGGTAAGCACAGTGAACTAGATGTAGCGCAAGGAGTCATCGATAAAAACACGAACAGTACAAAGAGCAAAAGGTTCGATAGTGTTCCTCTGGGCTTCGGCTAGAGTGGGTCCATTATAAGGTGTCATTACGCTTTTAGAGATTTGCACAAATCTTATCTGATCACAGAAAATGTAGCACCAGTGTCCACCAAAGCGACCACGAGATCTCCTTCCACCATAACAAAAACCATGTTGAACGGGCGGGAGGGAAGAATATCAGTCCTACTGTTACATGAAGTTTCTTCTCCGATAGCTGCATCATTTAGTTTTCTAACCAGTTGTCAGTGATAAACAAGGCTGGCCGAAGATGAGAGGAGGAAGAATGAAAGGGCGAATGTGATCGGCGCCGTCTTGAACGTAAGTGTTCCGCGTCTCAGCTGATGCGAGCGGAGATGGAGACCGCTGCTGTCCAGATGAATAACGCCGGGCGTAAGAATCTCCACTGCAAAAGTCCCGTTCGCGCATGTCGTACGTGCGACGCTCGTCCTGCTGACGCTTGCGGCAGAAGCGCGATATATGGCCAGGATATCCACAGTAAAACCATGTTGGGCGAGACGGACGCAAAGACGGGTAGTAAAGGGCGTTCGGCGCACCGGGAGATGGCGCACTCAAGAGGACAGACGGAGGGTCGGGCGGTATAAGGCGGAAGTGGATTGATTGGTGATGCAGCAGCAACCGATTTGAACGATGGCAGCGGCAACTTAGAGTTTACGTAGCGAGGAGGCGCGGCCGCAACGTCCCCGTACGTTGGAGGGCCGGACGGAGGCGGCTGTACGTGGGCTAGACCGGTGAGTGATGTTGTTTCCTCCCTTAAGATGTCACGCAAGGCCATAATTGAAAGCTTCGTGAGAGATGGAAAAGGTGGTGAGAAGCCTATTGATTGTACTTCGCGTATCATCTCCCGTATCATGTCACGCAGTTCCCGGTCTGCTGGACAGTGTTCGCTATTGCCCTACTGAAGGCGAACAGAATCGAGTTCGTCGAGACGCTGACACGTAGAGACGACGTCAGCGACAGTAGAAGGATTCTGGGCAACAAGGGCATTGTAGGCAATGCATACGATGCCCTTCAGGCAGTGACGCAGTTTGCCTGACTCGGAAATTGAAGAAGTGACGCGCCGGCAAAGCGCAAGGACATCCTCTATGTACGATGTGTACGAGTCGCCGTGATGTTGTTGGCGAGTATCTAGGGTTCTCTTCGCTAGAGCGGACCAAACGGCAGGTGTGCCGAATAGTTGGTGAAGCTGCTGCTTGAAGGCAGGCCAGTCGGTGAAGTCAATCTCATGGTTTAAGAACCATGTCTTGGCAACGCCCGTGAGAAAAAGCGATACTCGGCGGAGCTTGTTAGAGTCGTCCCAGTGATTATATGCGCTTAGTTGCTCGTAGTTATCGAGCCAGTCCTCCACATCTTCGTCGTCAAGACCAGCGAAGATCGAAGGGTCACACTGGTTGTTTACGATGTAAAGAAGAGGGGCTTGTGGCACAGGGATGGGAGCAGAAAAGGTGTCCACCCACTCTCTCTGAGACATGTTGGTGAACTGAGGGTTCAAGTGGCGGCCTGGCCAGATCTCCTGCGATAAGGCATTGAGAGGAGAGGACCGGGATTGTCAATCCACGTCCACCTCGTTCGATGACTCGGTTGTAAGGAGGTTTATTTGTCGTGACCTCGGGAACGAACAAGCGCAACATACTCGAAGTGAAGCGCACGTTTAAAGACGATCATGGTTGTCAGCCAGAACAGATGATTATCAATGACTGCTGTTCAGATGAGGATGAAGCGCATAATGGATGCCTACACTGATTCCCCCCCCCTCCCCGTGGAAGCGGCCTGCCTGGCCGCTGCGGGCGGGTAGTCAAGGTGACGGGGAACGTCGTGTGAAAAGCTTCATGCGGGAAACGTGTACATTTTCGGTGCTGCGGTAACGGCGGTCAGTTGTCACGACAAAAGGGGCCACACGATAGCTGACTGGTTAAGTCTGCTCTAAAACTACATATGGACCGACGAATCCAGGCTAAAACTTGTCGCACAGACCAGGTGTGTGAATTGGTGTCAGTAGCAGCACCTCGTCACCTGGTCGGAATGATACCACATGATGAGAGGTGACGTAGGCTGCCTTCCTTGCTTGTTGCGTAGCTTCCGTGTTTATACGAGTGCGCTGGCGGCACTGGGCAAGGCGAGAACTATATTGTTCGCAAGAAGACGGTGATAGAGGGCCATTGCTGGTTAAGAAGGAAACGTCGCTAAAGAAAGTAGGTGAACGTTCGTAAACGAGATAAAAAGGTGAGTAGCCGGTTGTGCGCTGAACAGCAGCGTTGTAGGCGAAAGTGACGAGCAGTAGGCGTTTATCCCAGTTTCTGTGATCCGGTTGAATGTATACGGTGATCATGTCGGCAAGGGTTCGATGCAGTCTCTCGATCAGACCGTTTGCTTGACGATCGTAGCTAGACGCCATCTTGTGTGTAGTACCAGAAACCTGAAGAACTTCACCTAAAAGCTGTGATACGAACACCTTTCCACGGTCACTTACAAGTACACGAGGAGCACCATGACGTAGAGTTGTGGCTTGAAGGACAAAGTCAGCAACTTCCGATGCTGAACAAGTAGCTACTGAAGTTGTCTCGGCGTGGCGTGTCAGATGGTCTACAGCGGTTTCTATCCACCTATTTCTAGCACCAATATTAGGAAGGGGCCCATGAATATCGACACCGACGACCTCGAAAAGTGTTGTAGGGCACGTCATTGGCTGTAATTGACCAGCAGTAGGAGACGTCGTAAGTTTGCGAAGTTGGCACGGAGAGCAGGAGCCCACGTACTTTGCTACGCTGGTAGAAAGGCCAGGCCAATAAAAGCGGCTTCGAATGCGGTCGTAGGTTTTGTGAAAGCCGAGGTAGCCAGCAGTCGAATCATCAATAAAATTGTTCAGTACATGTTGTCGAAGAGCGCGTGGCAGAACAGGTACCCAGCGTTGACAATCAGGATGATAAATCTGACTATACAGCACACCGTCCTGAAGCTTGAAGTGCTCGAGTTGTCGACGAAGCCGTGCATTGGGTGGATGCGTAGCTCCTGAGAGGTGGTCTATAATGCGCCGAGAGTACGGGTCAGCCCGCTGGTGAGAACTGAAGAGTTGGTCAAGGTCGATTGGCGGCTGGTATAGCGAGGTGGGCAAGACAAGAGAACTAACTGGGAGTCACATCCGCACTGGTGTCGTTGGAGATAGAAGCTGCAGTGTCGAACGAAGTCGTAGGTAGTGGGCAACGAGAAAGGCGTCAGCGTCTAGATATTTTTTGCCAAATTTATAAATAATCTTAAACTGATACTCCTGTAAGCGTAAAATCTAACGACCCAAGCTTCCGGACAAGTTCTTCATTGTAGAAAGCCAGCATAAGGCGTGGTGGTCTGTTAGAATGGTGAATTGAAGGCCATACAGACAAAGACTGAAGTTTTGTATGAATTAAATCAGAGCGAGGCACTCCTTCTTACTGATGATATAGTTCTTTTCGGTAGAAGTAAGCACTTGGCTGGCGTATGCGATAATCCTTTCCCGTCCAGAGTTTTTGCGCTGGAGGAGAACAGCGCCTATACCGCAACCGCTGGCGTCGGGAGGCAGGAGCGTCGGGCAGTGTCATCAAAATGGCAGAGTACAGGCTCTGACGTTAAAGCTTCCTTCAATAGGTCTAACGCCGACTGATATTCCTCGAACCACACAAAGGGTGCATTAGAAGCAAGTAGTTTGTGAAGTGGCGCAGCTATTGAAGCGAACTTTCGTACGAAGTGACGAAAATAGGATGCGAGGCCAAGAAAACTTCGCAAATACTTAGGTCTTGTGGCGTGGAAATCGAAGGATGGCAGCGATCTTTTTGGGGTCAGGGCGAATACCATTCTCGCTCACGACATGACCGAGAACCTTGATGGATTTGGCGGCGAAACGGCCTTCTTTGGTGTTGAGCTGCAGACCCGCGATGGCGAAGAATGTTAGGACGTCATCCAAGCGCCTCATGTGCTGAGAAAACGTTGATCGAAAAATGATAATGTCATCAAGGCAGCAGAAATACGTCTTTCATTTCAGACCACGCAGGACGCTGTTGATCATGTGTTCAAACGTCGCGGGTGCATTACAGAGCCGGAAAGGCATCACGTTATATTTGTATGGGCAATCGGGGGTTGCAAATGCCGTTTTTTTGTTCGTCATCGTGCATGGAAATTAGCCAACATCCCGAACGCAAATCAAAACTTGAAAAGTATTCAGTGTCTTGCAGTAAATCAAGCACATCGTCGATGCCTGGCATGCGGTATACGTCCTTGCGTGTGATGTTGTTAAGTGCCCGGTTATTGACACAAATGCGCACGAAGCCATGTTTTTTTCGTACCAAAACAACAGGGGATGACCAATGTCTAGTTGATGGACGATTTATTTCTTGTTGGAGCATGTCAGTGACGTTTTCCTTGATGATTTTTCGCTCAGCGAGAGACGCGTAGTACGTACGGCAATGCACAATAGATGTTCCCTAGGTATGAATGCGATGCGCTGCAGTGGTAGTATGGCCCAACGTCGAGGAGCAGGTGCCGCAAGAATTGGCGTGTTTCGTTAACAAAGCAAGCAAACGCTGCGCCTGCATAGCTGTAAGGTCATCACTAATACGTGCTGTGAAGGGAGAAGAAGAACCTGGCTATCTCATATACCGGTCGTTGGTAGATGCAGATTTAAATGGCATGACACTGACAGGCTCAGCATCCACAACCCAGGCTACTGCAGTGTCCTCTGGAAGGAGAACTTTCTCCGGAGTTGCATTTGTAGCAATGATGAGCGCAGAGCCATGGAGAAAGCGTATGAAACCTGACGCAAAGCTATGCCTTTATCAACGCAAGTCGACGAAGGGGACACCAAGACGTCACCATGGTCGATGTCCTTAAAGGTCAGGGTCACAATTGCTGTTGATGTGGCGGTTGTTCCAGATCTTCGCGAGCGAATAGGCGTAGTGGCTTGTAGACGCCTTTGTCGAACATGGAGTCCTTATTAAGTGTAGAATCCGTTCACCACAACAGATAGCGGCTGAAGAAGAAGGTAAGTCCCACCCTATAGCTTGCTGGTGAGAGCATCGAGTAAGCACAGTGAACTAGATGTAGTGCAAGATGTCATTGATAAAAACAGGAACAGTACAAAGAGCAAAAGGTTCGATAGTGTTCCTCTGGGCTTCGACTAAAGTGGGTCCGTTATAAGGTGTCATTACGCTTTTAGGAATTTGGACAAATCCTATCTGATCACAGAAAATGTAGCACCGGTGTCCACCAAAGCGACCACGAGATCTCCTTCCACCTTAAAAAAACCATGTTGAACGGGCGGGTGGGAAGAGTTTCAGTCCTACTGTTACATGCAGTTTCTTCTCCGATAGCTGCATCATTTAGTTTTCTAACCAGTTGTCAGTGGTAAACAAGGCTGGCCGAAGATGAGAGGAGGAGGAATGAAAGGGCGAATGTGATCGGCGCCGTCTTGAACGTAAGTTTTCCGCGTCTCAGCTGATGCGGGCGGAGATGGAGACCGCTGCTGTCAGAATGAATAACGCCGGGCGTAAGAATCCCCACTGCAAAAGTCCCGTTCGCGCATTTAGTACGTGCGACGCTCGTCCTGCTTACGCTTGCGGCAGAAGCGCGATATATGGCCAGGATATCCACAGTAAAACCATGTTGGGCGAGACGGACGCCAAGACGGGTAGTAAAGGGCGTTCGGCGCACCGGGAGATGGCGCAATCAAGAGGGCAGACGGAGGGTCGGGCGGCATTGGCCGGAAGTCGATTGGTGGTGCAGCAGCAACCGACTTGAACGATGGCAGCGGAAACGTAGAGTTTACGTTGCGAGGAGGCGCGGCCGCAACTTCCCCGTACGTTGGAGGGCCGGACGGAGGTGGCTGTACGTGGGCTGGACCGGTGAAGAATGTTAGTTCCTCCCTTAAGATGTCACGCAAGGCTATAATTGAAAGCTTCGTGAGAGATGGAAAAGGTGGTGAGAAGCCCATTGATTGTTCTCCGCGTATGATCTCCCGTATCATGTCACGCAGGTCCCAGTCTGCTGGACGGTGTTCGCTATTGCCCTACTGAAGGCGAACAGAATCGAGTTCGTCGAGACGCTGACACGTAGAGACGACGTCAGCGACAGTAGAAGGATTCTGGGCAACAAGGGCATTGTAGGCAATGCATACGATGCCCTTCAGGCAGTGACGCAGTTTGTCTGACTCGGAAATCGAAGAAGTGACGCGCCGGCAAAGCGCAAGGGCATCCTCTATGTACGATGTGTACGAGTCGCCGGGATGTTGTTGGCGAGTATCTAGGGTTCTCTTCGCTAGAGCGGACCAAACGGCAGGTGTGCCGAATAGTTGGTGAAGCTGCTGCTTGAAGGCAGGCCAGTCGGTGAAGTCAATCTCATGGTTTAAGAACCATGTTTTGGCAACGCCCGTGAGATAAAGCAATACTTGGCGGAGGTTGTTAGAGTCGTCCCAGTGATTAGTTTCGCTTAGTTGCTCGTAGTTATCGAGCCTGTCCTGCACATCTTCGTCGTGAAGACCAGCGACGATCGAAGGGTCGCACTGGTGGTTTAGGATGTAAAGAGAAGGGGCTTGCGGCACAGGGACGGGAGCAGAAAAGGTGTCCACCCACTCGCTCTGAGACATGTTGGTAAACTGAGGGTTCAAGCGGCGGCCTGACCGGAGCTCCAGCGATAAGGCATTGAGAGGAGAGGACTGCGATCTTCAATCCACGTCCACCTCGTTCGACGACTCGGTTATAACGAGGTTTATTGGTCGTGATCTCGGGAACGAACAAGCGCAACGTATACTCGAACATAAAGCACACGTTCAAATACGATGATGATTGTCAGCCAGAACAGGTGATGATCATTGACTGCTGTCCAGGTGAGGATGAAGCGCATATTAGATGCGCACAATATTTACAAAATATACGGGAGAGTCAGAGGCAGCTGCGGCCAAGATTATTGTACAATAGCCACAACTTTACGAGCGCAATCGCATTGATTGTCTTCGTCGTCTACCTGATGCTCTCTCGTTGCTGATGTCGTGTATGAGATCGCTCTGTTGGACAGTCAGTCGTCGTCGTCCGCACCCGCCACGGACGTTGTTCTCGTGTCCCGTCTGAAACCATACATCTCCCCATATGATGCTACTCTCCTTTAGGCGCCGAGACGGCGCTACCGGCGGCGGGGGGCTCTATGTTACACGACATCGGCAACGAGAGAGCATCAGGCAGACGACGAAGACGATAAATGCGATTTCGCTCGTGTTGTTGTGGCTGTTGTACCTTCATCTTGGCCGCAGCTGCCTCTGACTCTTCCTGTATATTTTGTAAATATATTTATTTCATTCATTCACTCATTTCAGGCACTTGAGCCAGTGACTCTACGTACTGTTGCACAGTGTCTCTTTTCGTAGGAATTCCCCTACAATTCCACTGTACTGTTTGGGTTAGGTGTGTTAGCCCTCTTTTTACTGCAGATTGTAGTCTTGGCGTTCCTCTCCAGTGTCATACGAATCGCATCTATCAGCACGTTTATAAGTTTTAACCCCGATAGCGAAGGAACCTTAGCTAGGTCACACGCATCAAGTTTTTGCAGGTTACAATTCAATGCGATTCGAAGCCCCTCATCATGAGTAGCCATAGCTCCAGGACTGCTTGAATGCTTTGTTCAATCACCATCTGGAGCCATCGCTCCTTATTCGCTTGCACGCGCTGCTGTCACTTCCTGTTTTGTTTCATGCACTTCATTCCATTGTAGATTGCTCAAACGCATTCAGTTATGCCTCTATTGTGATGTAAGAAACGTTGTTGATTATCTTGCAAATACACAAAAGAGAATAGCGATTTCGTCTC
Source organism: Rhipicephalus microplus (assembly GCF_013339725.1). Lineage (NCBI taxonomy): Eukaryota > Metazoa > Arthropoda > Arachnida > Ixodida > Ixodidae > Rhipicephalus > Rhipicephalus microplus. The sequence goes on from NW_023612375.1 coordinate 48,161, forward strand.
TTCAACATGCTTATATTCTTGTTAGCAATCACCATAATGAAACGATATGGAGTTGTTGCTTATTTTATTCGGTAAATTTAAGAATAAAAAGAAGCGGTCTGTGAGCTGCTATAGAAATTTCCAAATAACTGTTTTTATAAATAAATAAACCTTTTCACGAACTGCCCTGCTTTCTTTTTCAAACTATTTTGAAGCTTAGCGGTCGATTCTTTTTCAGGAGCAACTTAATTTTACCCACGTAATGCTGCCCACACCAAAAATGATGTGGGTGCTCTGTAATTTAAGCAACTCACGCGACCTGCACCAGACCAATACGCAGGCTAATTGTAACGAACACACAAGGCGCTGCCCGACTCTTCTTACATATATAATGCACATGCCATGCCGCAAAAGAGGAAATGTGAAAGCCATGGAGAGAGCAGCACTGGTTCAGGTTCTTCACACCCGTGAAGGCCGTGACAGCTGTACAAATACGGTTCAAGCTTTATGCACAAGCGTTCGTTTCAAAAAGTACCTTTGGGAAACATATAAGTAACTCTCAGTGGTCATGGCCCAGTGAAAATGCTAATTAGAGCCCGCCTTTATGCCTAAATAACACTGACTAATCCCATTGAATTTGTTACATCGGAAGTTTTGTTAGAGGTACGACATGCAACGCCAAAATTGCCAAAACAAACTGTCAACTTCTAACAGGTGCTACCGACATTTTCTTTCAGTTGTAGCCTCTGTAACAGCGTGGGTGACTATGCCATTTTAGAATATTGAGGACCACCTTTTATAGCAACATAGGAGCATTTTCTCTCATTCGTAGCGGGAGCCTAGCAGCTCTAACAAAATGCGGCACTTTGAAGCGATTGTAGCAGCTTTTTGATTATTGGATACTGCTTTCGTTCCATAAGACTTCAACAAAGTGAATAAACTTAGAGAACTCCTTAAGTCTATTGTTTTATTGCGATAGCGTTAAAGAGGACATTTCGCGGGAATTCCGGGGAAAATCCACCAGCTCACGCGTTACCAAAAAAATCGGGAACGATGCGAAAAATCAATGAATGATAAAAAAATTCCTGAATCAGAGGGGGGATCGAGCCAGGGTTGTCGAGATCTGAGTAGGGATTGAACTCTGGTCTTTTGCGTGGCAAGCGGATGCTATAGCACACGGCCACGCCTGTGCTTGTGAAAACAGTGAAAAGAACTCCTCTGCTTGGAAATGAAGTGAAAGTACCTTTCATGCTCCACAAACACACGTGTCCTGTATATATGCTTCACGATACAACATGAGGTATTGCAGCAATAATCCGTGATCAAGCTTCCATTGCCAATTGGCCTCAAAATATGTGATTACCACAATGGCTCCCTGGTTGAAAGCCGGTACCCTACTACAAAAATCACACATGCTACTGCATGCGCATATTCCCTTAAGGTCAAGTAAAGGGTGCATAGAAAATTCGAAAAGGTTGCTATCTCTAAGGGTTTGAAGTACACAGTGCGAACAGGATGTCGCTATTGCGTTCAACTTCTAAAGGCGAAGCTTTAGGGCCCCCTAATGTTTTAGAAATGCACGCGCGGACGTGCTTGCGCTTCGAGAGAACACTTTGTATAGGATATTATTGGCGTGACTGAGTAGGGTATTACTGCCCCACCGCGGTGGTCTAAGGCTAAGGTACTCGGCTGCTGACCCGCCGGTCACTGGTTCAAATCCCGGCTGCGGTGGCTGCATTTCCTATGGAGGCGGACATGTTGTACGCCTGTGTGCTCAGATTTGGGTGCACGTTAGAGAACCCCAAGTGGTCGAAATTTCCGAAGCCCTCCACTACGGCGTCTCTCATAATCATATGGTGGTTTTGGGGCGTTAAAATCTGCATATCAATCAATCAATGAGTAGGGTATTACAGGTCAATCAGTGATACAAGTATCGTGTATCAAGTTGTGGGGACGTATTCGTGTGGTAAATTTTCCACCCGGCCGCATCTATTTCGTGATTACGCGCATAGCGACAGCCGCTCATGGTGACTGCGTTGCTTTGACCCACATTAGAATAGTAAAGTCACAGACACCTGCATAGTGACTAACGAATCCAAATACGGCTTTTACGGAATTATTCGGTGAGAGTTTCCGGCCGTATGTGGATTTTGTGTAGACAGCTGCTTATATTTCGACGTGGCTGATATTCGGGGAAGCCACGTTCGCAAAACGAAGTGCGCAGTTAGTAGCACAAGGCCGCAGCCAACAGCAGAGCTGCTTTTTGACCTAACTCAGTTTCATTAATAATGCTTTTGCTAGAGATGGAAATTTTTAGATTGAATTACTAACAGCTGTTGCTGCAGTATTTTCCTGCTCATGAAGCCCTATGAGAAAAAAAAGCGATGCTTGACTCGTTTTTTTTCCAGGTTTCGTTGTTACATTTGACAATACTGGAAGCGTCGATAACCACAGGCCATCATTCGCTTCAGCTACTACTATGAGAAAATTATTCTTGTAACAGTTGTGTTGTTTCTTATATTCTTTAAGGGGTGTTTTTCTTGAAAGGTTCATATACGTATATTGTATGTACAAGAATTCACCTAGAATTGGTTCATAAATCAAGAGTAAAGTTTTTGAATCAGTACAATTCACATCGTTTTCTTTTTCTTCCAATATTTGTAACGCAAATTGCTTGTACATCGAAAAAGCCGTACATTAGAACTATGATCAAAGGATGAAAAAACAGGCTTTTCTTTCGTGCTTAAAGTTAGGTTCTACTTAGGCCAAAACACATCCACCAGCCGTACGACTAAATAAATGGCGCTGCTCTGATCAAATAATTATCTCACAAGCAATAGGTGATGCTTTCGAGTTCTTACTTTCCTGTGCATTATATGCAAATAGAACATACCAACGCCATTTATAAGCAGTACTTGCCCACCCAAAAATAATGGCGGACGACTACATATACGTTAATATGGCCGTTTGGTATCTCTTTGTGTTGTGATGTGCTGCCAGGTAAGGCACGAACCAGGAAAATAAACGAGATACATTGGTGTGCTGTTTCTCGTTCATTTCTTTTATCGGTAATGTCTTACCTGACAAAGCATGAAAACATGATGGTGATGTTACTGGAGACAGAGTAATCTAGGCATAGAATACCGCCAATCGCTCCGCTATGCTTTCAGTTCACACGAGTAATTTGTCATGACGGGCACTTCAGTCCGCGTCTCGCAATAGGGCAATTAGAAGTAACTGCACTCGTCTACCTCACCCAGTCCACATGTAGAAACTACAGGTTTTCCCACTCACTTTATTCCAAGTGCCAGCCTAAATAATCTACACGCCATTGAAATAATCTGATCGCCGAGCTATTTAATCCATGTGCCAAACATTTATTCTGAGCGCCAACTCACTCAGGCCGCGTGCCATTGAGTTTAATCCAAGTGCTACCGTGTTTAATTCAATTGCAAATGACTTTATTTCAGGTGAAGTCCGTTTAATCCATGCGCTAGAAACACACAGTTAGCCACTATATATAGTATAAATGTGAGAATAATGTAAACATGGCGTCACAGCAAGGACTTTTCCTTCGGCTATACTTGGTAGCGCTTATGAAATGAAGTGCGCAGTGCGACTTCCCCTTAATATTTTGGTGTCATAGCTTCAAAATAAGAAAACAGTCAGTTGTAATTGCATTTATGGGTACCTAAATGTATTTGCTCATAGAGTCTATGTTAGTGTTTATTGCATTACTACTGCTTCATTCCGGTTAACCATCTACACCATCGCATATGCATAGATTCGTGTCATCTGCTGAGCAGACGGCATTTGGCTACTTATGCGCTGAGGCTACCGCAGTCGTCTGCTCAGCCCAGGGAGAACAGTGACCGACAGATGATGTCCATTCTTTCTTGAAATCAAAAATAACCACTTAAAAATACCAAACTTGCATTTATTCGGGTTTATGTGGAAATAAGTTGTTATAAAACCATCAAAGTCGATACTACGGTTTTCATGTAACAGACGACGCTTAGTGTAGCTGAAGCGTGTTTACTTAAAACGTGTGTTTTCATACGGAAACATTTGCAGACGAAGAGAGACCTTTGCTTGAAGTCATGGCTGGACGCAAACGAGGACCACACTTTAAGAGCCCCGACGAACCTCGTCGAAAAAACAGCAGAGTATCGGTGGTCGACAGGGCTAGGATTGTGGACGTTTCCAGGCGTGGCGGTGACTTAAAGCAAGTGGCCGACGCTCTAGCCATCAACATTAAAACAGCAATATCGATTGCCGCTACCGACAGAAAAACATCAAAACATGGTGGGGGTTCAAAAAGAAAGTTTGGAGATGACGTCGTGAGTACTTTGAGACGAATTGTCGACGAAAACTGTACATTTACATTGAATCAAATAAAGGAGGCCCTGAAGAAAGAAATGCCAGGAGTAACAATCAGTGCAAGCACAGTCGACCGCTTGCTGGATGCCCACTGCTACTCAATGAAGCTAGTGACGCAGAGGCCCACAGATCGCAACCGTGATGATATCAAGCAGAGCCGCATGCTGTACGCCCAATGGCTGCAGTCTGATGGGCCGCGTGTTTGCCGATTCTATTTGGAGGAGACTAACTTCAATATCTGATGTTCCAGGAACTTCGGCAGGGCAGCTAAAGGACAACCAGCTGTGCACATGACCATAACGCCAAAGGGAGTGAACTTGAACATTATAGCATGCATGTCCGCAAATGGAGTTATTCACTGGAGTGTGGTGGACAAAGTTCATTGGGTTGTTTTTAATGACTTCCTCAGTGATGTTTCGGCCCGCGTAGAACGTGATGAGCCAAATACCGAAGCTGTATTCCTTTTTGATAATGCACCTGCTCACGCTCAAGCAGAGCAGGTGGCTTTGGCTAACTCCATGCACTCTATTAGGCGCCTGCCAGCGTACACTCCTTTCTTTAACCCTATAGAAGAAGCCTTCTCGAAATTTAAGTCACATGTGAAGGCCTACCTGAGCGAACGTCGTAATTTAGTTTTAGTGACACCACAAGGCATGACGAAGAAGGAGCACAGGCGTTCTTTGCTGCTGGATGCGGCTCGCCACTCCATGCAACAAATACAGCGCGTGGACTGCGCGGCCTTTGATCGGCACAATTTCTATTTCGTGCCTGCCGGTTTGCGTGAAGATGACTTGTGAACATCCGTCTCCGAGCCCTATGGGACAGTTCTGTTTTAATAAATACATTAACCTGTGCCTATGTTGCATTTCTAGAATAATTAGTACTAATCACTCTTATTTTCCTGTATATGTATGTATGTACACACACACACACACATATATATATATATATAAATATATATATATATATATATATATATATATATATATATATATATATATATATATATATATATATATATATATATATATATATATATATACATATATATATATATATATATATATATATATGGGGGGTGCGTGTGTGTGTGTTTGTGTAGATATAGAGAGGGGGGGGACAGAACAAATAATTTAGTGATTACACTGAATCCGCAAGCTTCCAATGTGCGATGAGAGGCATAATGCCACGCAAAAAAACACGTACTCAAAAAAAAGGAAGCTAGGCCCAAGATCAGTTCCGTGTTATTATAATTTTGTTTCTTCTGTGTTCGTTTCATCGCATTCGTCAAGTACGTCACAAAAGTAACAAGCTAAATGAACAATCTGTAGTGTTCGTATCATTGGAGACATTAATAAAAAATAAGAGCATACAATGATGTAAAATAAAACTTCAATTGCCACATCAGAATGATCAGTCTACGTTTTATGTTCACTATAGAAAAAAAAACATAATGGAATTATGTCTATTTCACAGTGCGTGCCACGCGACGGCTTCTTAATTTTTTGATTATGTAGCTGTCTTTGACCCATCACTGCCCACGACCATGCTTTTAATCTCTTAGTATGCGTTTCGGCACTCCAATAAACATAGTGGGTCGTTCGCATTACATGACCTGTCCTGGTCATGTAATGCTGTAGTGTTTACCAAAGCCAATTATGAGCTTCAGTGACGGATACTGAATTTCACTGCACTGTAAAATATTCAGTAATATGTTCCTGCATTTTTTTTCGTTTTCATTAAGTTTATTTCACCTGGGCCAAGCACTTAAGCGAACCACGGCAGTAACTTTTTTTAAGAGTACTATTGGTGAATACAAATAATAATGATTGAATCTACCTTCCGACAATTGGCTTTTATACTGTAGGAACTGAATTTCAATTGCACTGCCGTTTTTACGCCCCGTACTCTGGTTTTTGTGCGTGGAAAAAACTGACTGGCACCTGAATTAAGGTCATTGGCAATTGGAATAAACACGGTGGCACTTGGAATAAACTCAATGGCACGCGGCTTGAGTGAGTTGGCGCTTAGAATAAATATGTTGGCGCTTGGATTAAATGTCTGGCACATGGGTTAAATATCTCGGCGCTCAGATTATTTCAATGGCGTGCAGATTATTTAGGCTGGCACTTGCATTAAAGTGAGCGGGAAAACATGTAGTGTAGAATCACACACACACACACACACACACACACACACAAACACACACACACACACACACACACACACACACACACATATATATATATATATATATATATATTTATTTAATTATTTATTTATTTATTTATTTATTTATATATATAACAGACAATGAAGCCGAGGAATGTCTAGTAGGGGAAGGTATCAGAATCAATCTGCGCTGATTTAAAGTAAATAAGAAGAAAGAAAATTGGGTGAAAACATAACTTGCCCTGAGCAGGAATCGAACCTCCGAGCATCGAACGTGTTATTCGGAAGTCGTAGGTTTGATTCATCCTCACGGCAAGTTATTGTTTCACCCACTTTTTTGCCTTCTTATTTACTATGCATAGGTTCTTTTAACCTCCCCTATACATTTCTTCGCATTATTATCTGTTAGAACTTGTTATATTGTGTCAAAACATGGAAAAAAAGTCCTTGGGGTACACTTCTTTCCCTTATATATATATATATATATATATATATATATATATATATATATATGTATATATATATATATATATATATATATATATGTGTGTGTGTGTGTGTGTGTGTGTGTGTGTGTGTGTGTGTAAGGAACCAAGTGTATGCATAAGGGCTCGTTTTTCCGTGTTGTACACATTAATAATGAGATCTAATCGACACTAATGCCAAGGATATTATATAGGAAGATATTAGACCAAATTTTATTTTAAATACGAAGAAAGAGAAGTGGGTGAAAAGATTACTTGCCGTGGGCAAGACCGAAACCTGCAATATACTTCTTTCCCTTATATATATTTATATATATATATATATATATATATATATATATATATATATATATATATATATATATATATATTGTATTGAATCTTAATAACGGACGCTCTCCTGGTAATAAAGAAGACGATGATGAACGGTGGCTGTAGTAGTAGCTCACGCACGCCGCTTGCCATTAGCCAGACCTGCCTGATAAAGCACATTTCGCCAAGCTGCGTCTGAACCTTTCTCAACGTACAACGCCTCTATTTTAAGTGGTGGAGGAGCCGGGGTTCCCATCAACCTGGAACTTCGCGATCGAACGCTACCCTCACCGTTCACCATGACTGCTCCTGGCCCTTCTCAAGCTACCCCACCAACGACAGTCTACTGTACTGGCGTGCCTCCACAACGCGACCCACCATTTTTTTTCGTGGAAACGACGAACGAGACATCGAGGACTGGCTCGTCGAGTACGAAATCATAAGGGCTTCCAAGAAATGGAACGCCTGCGACGAGCTCACAAACGTGCGCTTTTACCTCGCTGATGTGGTGAACCTTTCGTTCAAGAACCACGAAGGCGAAATCACCAACTGGACAACCTTCAAGACCACCATCGCCGCGGTCTTCGGTCGTCCCGCCATGCACCGGCTTCGCGCGGGACAGCGTCTCCGCAGTCGAGTCAAGCGCAGGGACGAGACCTTTACAAGTTACATCGAAGATGTCTTGTCTCTTTTCAAGCGCGTCGATGAATCTCTAACCGAACGCTACAAAATCAAGCACATCATCAAAAGAGTTGACGACGATACTTTCCAGATGCTCGTCACTAGGAATCCACAGACTGTCAGCGACGTTGTCCAGCTCTGTCAGGAGTACGACGAGTTGCGTAAGAAGCGTGTCTCAACGCGCAGGGCCGCTGAAGATACGGCTGATGTATCCGCCCTTGTGCACGACGTCGCTACTGATCACACCGCCTTACTGCCCCACATCAAACAATTCATTCGTGAAGAAGTTGTGCGTAAACTTTCTCTTGTGGCCGAAGCATCCCAATCCGTGACCTTGTTAGCCCCACGTCTACACCAGGTCATTGAGACACAGGTCACACAGGCACTACCTCCATCGCCATCTGTCCCTATGCCACTGACCTACGCTGCCGTCGTTGCTAGAACCCCAGCCCCACCTCTCTCTCGCGCATACCGGGGCACCAGGTCCTGCTATCCTACGACGCTGCCTACATACATGGCACCCATCCTATTTCGCCCTTTGCACCTTCTGTCGTTAAACCATGGCGCACTTTAGATAATCGACCCATCTGTTTTGCATGTGGTTTTGTTGGACATATAGCACGCTACTGTCGCCGTCGCAGCTTCCAGCCTCCAGACCATGGGAATTCTGCAAATTACCACGCTGCGAAGAATCCCCAGCGACCATCTTCCCCTATCACTGACTCATTGTCCCCACGACGCCCTGTCGATTCTCGCCGGTCATTACCGCCCCGTCGCCGGTCTGTCTCCCCGATGCTTCGGCGGACAAGCCCCGCTCGAGAGAAAAACTGACAGCCACAGTTTCGGAGGCAAGAACTGCGTCGTCGTCGAACTCTCCGAGACCTCCTCTTTGTCCGACCAACGAAATTGATGAGCTAGTAGAAGGTGTTGCTGTACGTGCACTTGTCAACACAGGCGCCGTCGTTTCAGTAATTAGTGAAAAACTATGTTGCGATTTGAGAAAAGTTACAACGCCGCTTACGAATCTTGCTCTGCGTACAGCCACCTCCCATTTCATCGCGTCGACAGCTCAGTGCACAGCACGCGTTTTTATTCAAGATGTTTGGTACGCCGTCAACTTTGTTGTTCTCCCACGTTCATCTTACGACGTCATACTAGGATGGAATTTCCTTTCTACCCATCAGGCCCTCGTCGACTGCGCTCGTTCGAACTCACGTTGACGAATCCGTGCCTTGATATTGACCACCACAATCCCTCGAAAGTGTTTGCCTCAGCTGACTTCCGCATCGCGCCGTTGTTCACGGTCCTAGTGCCTGTATTTTCTCCTGCTGCCACTAACTCGACGCTCCTGTTCCAACCAACTATAGCTAGTGTGCACTACCGAAGCACGTCCTCCTGTTTGCCATCATCAACTTTTCCAATGGTTCAGCGGTACTTTATACATGCAAAGTGTCTGCCTGTCCGTCCATCCTGCTACGCGACGAGTGCCTGGGAAGCCTCGAGACCTTAAATTGTATTTTCGCGGACCCGCTGTATCCAGGCAAGCCATTTCTACTGACTTGTGCCATTACACCCGCAACTGACTCCGATGGCCCTATGGATATATTCCGCAAGTTCATTGATTTCCACCTCACGCCTGGGCAGCAGAAACAGCTGATCAAGCTCCTCAAGCGTTTTCGAGCTTCATTTGACTACAATCAGCCTTCCTTATGTCGAGCGTCATCTGTTGTTCACCTTATAAATACCGGTCAAGAAACGCCATTACGACAGCGTCCATATCGTGTGCCAACTACCGAACGCCATGCCATCAATGAACAGGTTGACGATATGCTGGCGCGTGGTATAATTGAACCGTCAAGCAGTCCCTGGGCCTCTCCAGTTGTGTTGGTGAAGAAGAAGAACGGATCCATCAGGCTTTGCGTGGACTACCGACGTCTCAACCGAATCACGCGCAAGGGTGTCTATCCGCTGCCATGCATTGAAGATGCCTTGGACTGCCTACAGGGAGCCGAATTTTTCTCTTTAGAACTGCACTCTGGATACTGGCAGGTACCCATGCCAGAGGCCGATTGCGAAAAAGCAGCTTTCATCCCACCCAACGGGCTTTACGAATTCCGTCATGCCCTTTGGCCTTTGCAACGCGCCCGCTACTTTCGAGCGAATGATGAACTCCATCCTTCGAGGCCTCAAATTGAACGTTGGCCTTTGTTATTTAGATAACATTGTCGTCTCTTCAACTGATTTTGCAACCCATTAACCCGCCTCGAGAAAGTCCTCGCTTGTATTTCTGCCGCGGGGCTGCAATTGAATCTGAAAAAGTGCCATTTCGCCGCTCAAAAGCTTACGATCCTTGGCCACGTGGTTTCAAAAGACGGCATTCTTCTTGACTCGCCAAACTCGCAGCCGTTTCAGTGTTTCTCAAACCAACCACTATGAAAGAGCTTCGAAGCTTCATAGGCTTTTGCTCTAACTTCCGGCGCTTCGACCGCAATTTCGCGACAATCATCGCTCCTTTGACCAAGCTCCTCGCCGGCTTAGAGACCTTTAGCCTGGTCTGCCACCTGTGACGATTCTTTCAATGAACTGCGCCGCCTCCTCACGTTGCCGCCTATTCTGCGACACTAGGACACATCGGCACCCACAGAGATCAACACTGACGCTAGTGGTGTAGGGCTAGCCGCTATTCTTGCACAGCAGAAAGACGGCTTCCAAGAGTACGTGGTTGCCTACGCAAGCCGCACTCTTAGCAAAGGCGAAATCAACTATTCCGCACTGAAAAAGAATGCCTTGCCATCATTTGGGCGATAAAGAAATTTCGACCTTACGTGTACGGGTGCACTTTTGACGTCGTGACTGACCACCACGCCCTCTGCTGGTCGTCGTCACTGAAGGATCCAAGAGGTCGCCTCACCCAAAAGGTGTTACGCCTCCAAGAATATAATATTCGCTTGGTCTATCGCTTCGGCCGGAAACATTCGGACGCAGACGCCCTTTCCCGTTCGCCCCTACCCCCTGACCCGACCTGCTGCGAAAGTCTAACCTGTGATGCCACTGCCGTCACTATCGCCGACATGCCATCTGACGCTTGGGTTACTTCAATTCTAGACATCCTGGCTGGGCGAACGGCTTCCCCCCCCCTTCTCGCCCGTTGCGTCGGCAAGTAGAACACTTCACCACTCGCGACGACGTGCTGTACCGACGCAACTACGCACCCGGTGGACGTTAGTGACTCCTCGTGATTCCACGTCTTCTTTGATCTGAAATTTGTTCCACCTTTCAAGACGACCCCCAATGCGGTCACGCAGGTTTCCTAAAGACTTATTCTCGCATACGGCTTTGATATTACTGGCGTGGCATGTACTGTTTTATGCGACAATACGTTCGGGCCTGCTCGACGTTCCAGAGATGAAAAACTTCCCCTCATCTCACCAGCGTTACCTTATCACCCTTACCATGCCCATCCTGACCATTCGACCGCGTCGGCATCGATATCAATGGCCCCCTTCCCAACACTGCAGACGGTAACCGTTGGATCATAGTTGCCGTCGACCACCTCACGCGGTATGCCGAAACTTCTTTCCTTCCCTCGTCTACAACAAAAGACGTTGCGACTTTCGTTCTCCACAACATCGTATTACGTCATGGATCACCTCGAGAGTTACGGAGTGATCGTGGTCGCGTATTCTTGTCAGACGTCATCACAGCATCCCTGCGTGAGTGCCACATCGTTCACTGCAGTACAAGCGCCTATCATCCCCTGACCAATGGAATGACAGAGTGCTTCAACCGCACCCTTGATGACATGCGGTCTATGTACATCTGTCAGACCACTCAAGTTGAGACCGAGTGCTCCCGTTTATTACGTTCACCTATAATACCGCCATTCGAAGCACTACTGGGTTCTCTCCTTTTTTTCATCCTTCACGGACGCGAACCTTCTTGTACCATGGACACCAATATTTCGTACAAACCTGACTCCTCAGAGTCCACGACTCTGTCTCAAGCCTCTGCATACGCCGAAGAATGCCACCAACTGGCAAGATTATTCACAACCCAAGACCAAGGACGCCAAAACCTCCCCCATGACGCATCAAATAACAATACTTCCTACGATACAAGTTCACTCGTCTGGCTGCATGTCCCTTCTGCTACACGTGGCCTTTCTACCAAGTTGGTCCCCGAGTATGAAGGCCCATATCGTGTGCTACAAAAAACGTCACCGGTGAATTACCTCATCGAGCCACTAGAACCATCTTCTGACCAACGTCGTCGTGGCCAGGAAATTGTCCACCTGTCGAGACTTAAGCCCTGCTACGACCCTCCCGTGTTTACTTGTCCATGGGTCGCCAGGATGGCTCCTTATTTCGCGGGGAGTAATTGTAATGAATCTGAATAACGAACGCTCAGCTGGTAATGAAGAAGACGATGATGATGGGTTGCTGTAGTAGTAGCTCGCGCACGCCGCTCACCATTAGCCAGACCTACCTGATAAAGCATATTTCGCCAAGCTGCGTCTGAACCTTTCTCGACGTACAACACCTTTATTATAAATATATATATATATATAAATATATATATATATATATATATATATATATATAATATATATATATTTACACTTGGATACGTGTAGAGACATAAACGACAAAAACATAATAAACAGAGAAAGAGAAAAAGCAGAGAAACACAGAGGAAAGTAGGAAATCACAGCGTATCCACGACGTGAATGATGACAAGTGGGAGGAGCTCTAGTGGATCATTAACCCCCGTACATCACCTACTCTGTCATGCAAATACGTCACAAAACACATATACAGTTTGTACAAAGTTGTTCACTAATCATACAGCGCATATGATGTTCAGGAGTCTATAGGAATAGTCATATAGATTGGGATACTTATATATATAGATTATGGAATCTATATTGATATTCTTTTGAATATTCCTATAAATATTCAAATCTTTATGTGTAGTCATATGAATATTCACAGCATCTCACGCCGATAGACAGGTTAATATAGACCGGAGACAAGAATCCCCCTATGGAGCTTCGCCCTTAAAAGACACAAAATCGCCTGCCAGGCCCCGTAATTCCTACAGGCTTGGCGCCCCTACTGCAAGTCTAGCTTAATTTTTTCTTGTAGAGGTACAATAAATTACAGTACCATCATTGGAAAGCAAGGCGATCGAAAAGATATCTAACGTGTCTTCTTAAAAGGAGTCGTTCGCGTAGCAAAGCAAAATTCAATAAAAACAGTAAGACAAATTAGTGTATCGACTACGAAAATTTGCCCTCCTACCAAGCCGTGCTTCTGATTGTCCACTTCTTTGTCGAATCATAAAGGTATAATCCCTAGCTACTGTACTAGTCTTTATATCCTGATGATTCGTACCCTGAGGATTCTTAAGCTGCTAGGAAGGAGCGGCTCTTTCTATCATGGGCAGGCCGTATATCGTTGAGGCACCACTGCGTATTTCCGGCGTGGTTCCCGAGCAACTACGTGACACATGTGTACCCGTCACTCTCACTTAAAAGCGAAAGCAATAACATGAACATAGCAGGTCGATTTTTTTTGTTTACATCACCAAGTAGTGTTATTTATAGAAACCACACGCGAAGACATCGCCCCACACGTCGTGGGTTAGAAGGTTAGAAGTAAAAATGACAGTGGACAAGCACAACCACTGACAGCTGCTCAAACAGACAGGTGACGCACGTGTTATTTTTCGTCACGTGAAATGCATATAAAGTGTCAGGTGGATCATGCGCGAACTGCAAACGCCCCACGAGCAAGCGCTGTTGCACGCACCCGGCGTTTGGAGGAATTTACAGACGGCTTATCTCTTTGGAGAACGCTCTGTGTTTTTGGCGATGAAGGTATGAGCGACGAAAACATAAGCAGAAGAAACGATGCCTTCCTCGCTGAAGCAATCATGTGTCCGTACGTGAAAATTTGTGTGAGTTACGTCAGGCCAGAGGCTAAAGAAGTTAGCCACTAACCATTCTTCGCAATGTATTCAAGTTTGTTCCTATTACATCTAATTGTAGACCTTTGCGGCGAAACTGCTGCCTTTTCCTCGGCTACAATCACTAAGAAGCTAACCACATCTATTAGCTCACAATAATTTTGTATGTAACAAAGAAAACTAGTGTTTAAACTTGAACTTCTTTTCCTAAATTAGATCAGTAGTAAAATGCACATCGCAAAACAATTCGACATCCAAAGACAGGGATCCTGCAGCCTTGTGTGGCGGCAAACTGTGATCTGTAGTAATGAGTGCGTCGAAAGCCTTGCAATAGGTGACACACTTTGCAGTCAGTGCCTAAATAGTCACAATAATAATGCAGAAATCAAACACTGGCAGCTCGATGGAGATGCAAAAAATGATCAGGAATCTTGCCGGCTTCATTTAGATCACAAGAAATACAGGATATAACTGTTTGTTTGCAGCTTACAACTAACACGTCTGTTCTGAGAGAGAAAAAAGCCACAGCATACTCATGGAGTGAAAAAGATTAGCCTTTCCGCGCGTCCATTCGTCTGTGTGTCTTTGCATGCCTCCATCCTTTTGTCTATCCATCCGCGCGTCCACACATCTCTGCTTGTGTCCGCCTGTGCTTCTGTTCGCCCACGCGTCTGTTTGTTAACACTTTCGTCCATTCGTGCGCCCATCTGTCCCTGCTTCTGTCCATCCGTCTGCCTGTCTCTCCACGCATCCGTCCGTTCTTCTATCCGTCTGTCCGTGCGTAGGCCCTTCTTTATGTCCATAGGTGCTTCAGTCCATTCTTCTTTTTGTCTGTCCATGCTTCCGTCTATGCTTCATCTGTCCATACATCTGTCCGTCAGTGAATCTGTCCATGGGTCCTTCCGTGGGTGCGTCCCTGCTTCTGTCCGTCCATGCTTCCGTCTATGCGTCTGTCAGTCCGTCCAAGCTTCCGTCCGTGCCTCCGTTCATGAGTTCGTGCGTCCCTGCCAACGTCTGGCCGCCTGTCCGTGTTGATGCGCGGATGGTTGAACATACGGACGCACGCTTCGCCTTACTCATCATCATTCAATCCGTGGATTAGCTGTCAAAACTACTGACGGCATCTTGTTATATAATTCCCGAGAACATATAGGCACAACGCCATCTATTGAGCAAGTAGAATAGAGAGTTAGCTACATACTACATATAGAGGAAACAACGACCCACGGCCTAAGCAGCTCGGGCCCTAAAAAATATGGACCATGTCCCCGACGGGAACCCCATTGGCATGCAAAGACACAGAGGTGCGCACGGCGTTGACTCCGTTGAAATGCGCGTCGACGTGGGTGCTGCAAGGACAGTTTGAAGTGAAACTCTGTGGAGCCTTTCTTTTGTAAAAAGGTTTATTCGGCGAACATAACGGGCAGGTGGAAGACTCGAGAGAGTGAGAGGACGAAGAAGATGGTGGAGTTCGAGCACCGATATTGTGGTGCCTTCCTCAGCGATTATGCTTGTTGTGCCCTGGTGTTATCATTCCTTCATTATAATTGCCCCCGTCGAGAAAGATGAAGCCATCCTGGCAATCTAACAGGTGGGAACGAGCGGGTCAAAGTGCGGCTTCAAGCGGTCCACGTGAACAATAACGTATCCACGCTGACAATCGTCACCGAATGGCGTAAGCGGTTCGATGGCGTAATTGACGGGCGATGTGCGCTCTACCGCGCGGTATGGACAATCGTAACTTGAAAATAGCTTGGTAGACAAACCAGGTGCACAGGTTGGTACATACAGCCATACAAGGGTTCCAGGTGCGAACTTTGCGGCAGGAGGATGGTCGTATTCGCGGGCATTTTTCTGGCGTTGCTCGTCAGCCGCAGTAAACTGCTTCGCTAATTGGCGGCATTCTTCTGCGTGACGGGCTGCTTCGGACACGGTTGTGCACTCAGACGCATCTGGTGCGTATGGCAGCAAAGTGTCAATTGTGTGCGATGGTTGATGTCCGTATAGAGGGAATAATGGGGAAAAGCCAGTGGTGGCTTGGGTAGCGGTGTTGTACGCGTAGGTCGCGAACGGAAGAACCAGGTCCCAGTTCGTTTGGTCAGATGACACAAGCGTCGCTAGCATGTCACCCAGGGTCAGATTAAACTACTCAATCAGGCCATTAGTCTGAGGGTGGTAAGCAGCACTCATCTGGTGTACAATATGGTACTGACGAAGAAGTGCTTAAATTACGTCGGATAGAAATACACGGCCCCCGGTCACAGAAGATCTCGCGAAGAGGGCCGTGACGCAACACAAACTGATGGAGAATGAAAGATGCGAAGTCCTGAGTGCTCGCCGTAGGAATAGCAGCGGTTTCGGCGTACCTTGTCAAGTGATCTACAGCAATGATAGCCCACCGGTTACCTGCTGTGTTCAATGGCAGTGGCCCATAAAGGTCAATTCCAACGCAATCGAATGGCGGTCGGGGCACGCAAGCGGCTGTAGTGGGGCTGCTCCTGGATTCGGTGGCTGTTTCTGTCGGTGCCACTCGTGGCAGCCGCGAATAAACTGTCGAACAAAATTAAACATTCCTCACCAGTAGTACCGCTTC
This sequence comes from Rhipicephalus microplus, assembly GCF_013339725.1. Taxonomy (NCBI): domain Eukaryota; kingdom Metazoa; phylum Arthropoda; class Arachnida; order Ixodida; family Ixodidae; genus Rhipicephalus; species Rhipicephalus microplus. Next base: position 64,730 of record NW_023612375.1, read on the forward strand.
CTTACACGTTCTTAAGAATTGAAGACACCGGCGTGAGCGCATTGCGGGTCGGAATGAAATGATGCACAGAACAGAATGTAGAGCGCAGCGTTTGAGAAATAACGAGCAGCCACTTCCTGCCGGCTAGTGAGTAATTGCGCCGATACAAGAGGTCACCTTAAATGTTGAAGTGCGAAACCTGGCGTCGCATTCATCGAGTGGGTGGACGTGTCGGAACCCCAGATAAAACGTCCAGAAGTGAAGCTATCCATGGATAGTCGCGCTGTGCAGAGG
>NW_023612376.1:0-62912 GCF_013339725.1 Rhipicephalus microplus
CTCTTGGGCCACTTCTATACTTTTTTGTCAAGCGTGCCTCGCGACAACGCTGAAGCAATGGTTGCAGAGCGACGCACTTTAACCATCAACCAGAAAATACTTCAGCATCATATACACATCGGAGGACAAATCTCTCAGATCCCCGCAATATTCTAATAATGAGAGTCGAGTAGCAGTAAGTAGCACTCTTTATTTGCAATATTGGTGTAGCACCGCGTGCTAATTTGTAAAAAGAAGTAGTAGACAAGAAAGAGGTGCACTCGACACTAGGCTATATTTTTTAGTTCAATTCACATATAAAGCCGAGAAACCATGCGATACCAATAGCACTGCAACTTTGTCAACAAGAAAGAACCAGATAAATCACTGACTTCTCTAATTGTCGAGTAGTCACCTTTACGAGAAAACTAGACAACAGATGGTTTACTGATGCACTTGCTTCTCGATGTTTTGATGATTTCTCATAGATTTATTGTTGCGTCAGTATCGTGCACCTGTTGAAATGATGAGCACGTGAAGGTTGTCAGTGTTGGCCAGTCACAATAGCCGGCGCGTAGCGGCTCATCAAACTCCTCTGCTGAATGTGTGAAGCCGAAAGAGGATCGTCAGCTACTCTAGATACCGCTTAGATGAGTTCTATTTTCAAGTGACTACTGTAATCTGGCAATCTCATACTCACTTGGGGCCGTTACTTCGCGCTCATTTGATGACCGCTTTTTTTCGTAACTGACAGCTTTATTCCACAGTCAGCTGTGTCACATCTATGCATCAGCTCGGTGCAAAGCGCGAGGAGCAGGGGGGGGGGGGTTGTGGTAGTGTAATGATAGGAATTCTGCAGCTTATAGATAGAGCTTCAAATGAAATTCAATTTAATGAAATAATATTATATAACGCTCAGTAGTGAAAGCTAAGATAGGAATAATTTCTGACACGAAATGTTCCTGTTTAAGCTACCGCGTACTTTTCGTGTAAAAAGTTACCCTAATAAAAAATGATTTCGACGAATGTTAACTGAGCTGTGCTTTGATGCTATCTTTTTCGTTTGGTGTTGATAGTTATTCAAAATGCTTAGCATCTGAAAAGGCAGTAGCAGAGCACATTGTGTGGATAAGACTAATACGCCTTTTTTCCGGAACGATGAATGGAGATTCTCATGACTTGTCCGGTATTACAGCTTCTGCGATCTCTTGATGATCGCATGAAATTGCTGTCTTCATTTTCAGTTTCACATCTGCTATCATGCTGGGAGTGCAATCGAAGCCCGAATATCACGAGAGCTTTTTTGAATACAAAAGTTGCATGCAACAAAATGGACTATTATATGACCGGATCCCTAGCTCTTTTCACTTGCTAGATTGCTTAGTTATAGAAATTAAGAGTATAATGCTTGTCGTCCATAATTGCTATATTAGACCAGTCAGTAGCACGAAGTTTGAATAGTTTGTACTTTTTAATAACATGGTATACTGGTTGTCACATGGAAGGAGCAAAAAACAAACCTGGTTAATTTGTTAGAGCAGGTGCCCTGCCAGTTTCAGTGTGTACTGCTGTCTTTATATCGACAGCATTTAGAGCTGCCATTGTAGTTGGTTTCAGCTTCTATAAGTGACGGCCAACTTTGTCATGACGCTCTCCTGTCGTTTGTTGCTTTGTCTAGAAATTGGCTTATGTGCTTACACTTCATGATATAACATTTGAACTAATAAATCCTAAATATTGTCTTACTGCTGCTTTTTTCTATGCAGGCAACTTCAAATGATCTAGCTAAGGACATTGTTGGGCTGGAAGACAAACCAAGTCAGTGAATTCTTTTTCTAATAGTCAGCGAAGTTCACGGCGACTCAGAAAGTAGTCAAAAAGCTACTGAAGATGCTGAAGTCTTGCGATGGGGATGCGGATCATAGATTTTATATAAAGAAACTCAGCAGTAGTGCCTTCTGGCCTCTCTGAAAGCAGATTGGAAGCAATGTGCTAGATGTTGATTTTGTTTTAACAACTAGACTGCAATGGACACAAGTGAATGGCTTGCCGATGCTGCATAATGTGATATCTTGAAAAAAGTTATCGCATCTATTAAAAGAGGTTCAAACACCAATTTTAGAAGCTCACTTAACTCTGCCATAGAAATATCATTTATATGCAGGTGACTATGGGCTAGTGTGAAACATGAGAAAGGCAGGGAATATTAGATTGTCTGCTGCACATTGCTATTTTGACTCGATGGTGTAGTTCTGGGAGCCCCGTGCAGTAGTATGGGCAGTGTTCACGATGTCACGGACAAAACAAACAAAATGACTGCGTGTACGTCCCCAACAGAGCAAACTGTGGAAATGTGTCAATATGTTGTTCTTGGGTGAGGATGTGATGAAAAGCTTGTATTATTTCGTTTTATTAGGGTACAGTATGAACTGATACGAATGTGTACCTAAATTTTTAAAGTGCACTGATACCTAATAGTGCCTTATCTAGGGTCCTTGAAGGCTCTGCATTGAATTTCATGCTAAAAACAACAGGTAATGTTTGCATCATTACCTTTGAATGCAGATTTAAAAACTCTAAGTCATTTAATTTGCTCAACTTCCAAAGCTTTAGCGAGCTTTGAAGCCCCGTATAAGTGCATCAAATTTAGAGAACTATTTTCTTTGTAATCTGCATCACCTGTAAAAATAGCAGTCAGTAGGACCTTGTGCTCATGGAAGTAAAATCTTCACGTACAGAAAGAAACTAATATATATTTACAATAATTGTGTGGCTCCTCGTATTGTGGAATGTGTGGCACTGCTGAACACCATATAAATTGCCGTCATTAGACCTAGGATGTCATGTCAAATTGTCCACGCATATACACATATGTGTTTGCCGTGCACCGGACTTGTACACGAGCTTGTTACTAATGATCGCCTCAAATCTAGTTTTGAATTTATTGCTATGGAAGGCTACGAAACAATAAAATGCAGAATGTAGGAGTTTTCATATTCAAGTACTCAGTTGGCACAGTGTTCTGTTTATTTTTGACTTTTTTATTACTGTTAGTATCTGTTGGGCAAGTATAATACGACATATTATGTAGTATCTTGTACATATCAACTGCCACAGGAAAGCTTTGTGTTAGTCAATTTAACGATGTATTCTGAAATAAAGGTACACACTTTTGTATGGCTTTGATTTCTGTGCCTTTGTCAGTCATCAGTTCCACAATGTGCACAGACTTCATGTTCCCAGTAAATTGTAGAAGTGCCTTGTGTTTCTTTTACAATCTGAAAGTCACCTGGCCAGGCTAGCTGTGTTGTGCCACAAGAAGTTAAGGTTTATGCAAAAGAATATGGCATGACATAGAGGGTTATACATAGTTCAGCAAATTTACTCGGGAGTCAACAAACTCATATTCAGATAAAGCAGCAAGTCTGAGTCAGAGTAAGTTTGGGTGATTAACATTTTGGGAAGTTTTAGTCCAAGAGTCCAGTTCAGAAAAATTCAGAGGATGAGTTCGAGTCAGCTATGAGCACAAAGCTTATTTCCTGAGTGAACATGCATGAGCTTTACTTTTGAGTCGACTAATGGTCCTATCTTCTCAACTTCATTACCATCAGTCTTATGTCGGCTAATGTTCATGCTCGTGCCTACACACATGCTCCAATGCATGACAGCTTGTACTCCATCTCAATACTTGCTAAAAGCATAGGTTAGGGTAGTGGGTCTATGGCCTTAGACCTTAATCTCTTTCCCAGGACGTTATCTTGGTAAACATTTCTTGTGTCAGTTGGTTTTCAATAAAATGTCCATATTGAATTCCTACTGATAACCTATATTAAAAGCTATGAGGTCAAAATGGACTATGGAGGGGACCGATTATAGTAAACATTAGCTGTGAAGGAGTACAAAGACATGCAACAGTTTGTGTATTGTTGCTTCTGAAGATAGTTGAGGTGCCGAAAGCTTATAGTTTTTTTGAAAGCAATAAAGATACTATTTTGAATACTGCTCCCTAAAAATTGTTTGGTTTTGATATCGAGGCGGTGGTATTATAGTGATACGACACAGTGTGGCATATGTCTAAGTCCCAAGTGGATAGTACAAAGCACTGAGTATATCACTGTAAGCTAATTGCACGTGTTGCATGTAAACAGTGAAGAGTGAATAGACATGCACGTGCTCAAAGAGCAATTTTGGTTGCACGCAGACGCAAAGTTTCCATGTAAAGTGAGCTGTTCTATCTCGATGTGATAAGCTTTGTTGTCTTACGGATACGCGCCATTTAACAAAGCTTGGGAAACAATGCAGGTATGGCACAATACATTGAACTAGTACTGCATGAAGCAAGACACTATGCTTTCCTTATTGCAGTGGTGTTTCAATAAGCTGCATGGACCAAGATGACCTCGGTATTCGTTTTTCAAAGGCCCAGCGTAGTCTCCAGGGCAAAAAAAAACTTCGAAATGAAACTAAATTTTGTTATACATGTTTCCAGCTTTCAGTATAATTGTGAATGTTAAAAATAAGTGCCAAGGAAACTAAAGAGCATTGACGCCATGGCTAGAAAAGCTGATTAAAGTTGACGTAGTCATATGTCAACTCACTGAAAGTGACTGAGCCACGAGTGTGAAAGGGATCAGCTGAGTAATGTTTTGCTGAGTTTTAGTAAAAGTGAGTCTGGTTGAGGAAAGACTTGAGAAGTGTGAGTTCGGGTGCACTGGGTTGAAGAAAATTCTTAGTCCAAACCGCCCAAAATATATTTCTTGAGTCCATCAGAACACATTTATTCAGAACACACCACAACGGTGTGGTATTCCTACCAGAACATGTCTACAGAACATCCCACTAGATCATGTCCCACAAGAACACACCAGTCTGGGTCGGTGTTTCCACGAAGACACACCACAAAGTAGGAGGGAAATTCCAGTAAAATTTGTTCAACGCAGCTTCTTCGTCTATGTGAAGAAACACTCGAAGGCCTAACCCTTACTTTCTGACTAGGAGTGTCCATGTGAGCAACGTTTGAGGTTCTTGGACTTACCACTCACTTTAGCAGGGAACCATATTTGGCGGTAATTCTCTTCCCACTCCAAGAAGGCGCTTCTTCCGTTTATGTCTGGCTACTTCGAGCTCGTCAAGCGGAGCGTCAGGGTATCAGCATTCAGGAGTGCAATGGAGCGATCTTGCCACCACAAGGTACAGGACAGCTTTTTCAACCGAACAGAGAGATCAGTCGATCGATATTGAGGATTAACGTCGAAAAGCCACCATATTACTATGAAAGATGCCCTAGTGGAAGGCTCCTGAAATATTGACGACCTGGTGTTGTTTAACGTACACCGAAATATGCGCACTCGGGCCCACAGCATTTTCAACTCTATCGAAATGCAGCTGCTGCAGATAAAACACGAACCTTCGACTTGTGGGTCAGCAGCTGAGTATCTTAGCCACTAGACCACTGCGACAGGGCACCGCGATACGGAGAGATTGAGTGAAGCCGCGTTTTTCTGTTCCATACTATGTGAGCTGGCAATAAATTTTTTGTGCACAAACACCCAAGCTGCAGAAAAAAAACAAAGGACAGGTGTCAAACCTAAGATTGCAGTCATCGCTTATTTCCATGGCGTATCACATCGCATCAAAAAGAATGCCGAACAAAGGCGTTTGTGAAGTATTCAGAACTCAAAACAAGCTAGGAGGATTGTGCCGCCAAGTGAACTCGTGTGAACGGGTCTTCGACATGCACCAAGAAGTACGTCGCACTCGGCAAGAGCCTCAGCCATCACGCCACCTCAGCAGCACCACAGCGGCGACTTTCTCGTTAGCATCGGGAGAGCTCGCGTGAGCAGTTGAATGCGATGCTTTCGCTGAGTGCAGTGCCGCTGGTATTAACAGCCGGTTTTCGCCCTCTACGCGAAATTAAGAACTTATTCGAGGGACAAATATCACGAAGGGTGAACTTCTCTATGAAGCTGGCCATGTGCACGACATTATCTCCAGCAGGCAGGCAAGTCATTGGCACCATATGTGATTGTAGAGCCGGCATCGCCGGCAAGTGCAAACACGCGGCCATGGTAGCTGCTTTTTTTGCAGCGCAGTGAGACCATGTCCAAAACGAGTTTGCCACAGGCTTGGGGTGTACCAAACAAAAAAAAGTCTATGGTAAATACGCGAAGTCAACAAAACCAAAGAAAAAGTTAAGCACTACTCGGAGTGGAAAACACCCGCGTTTTGTAGAATTGTTTTTATTCCCTCGGTAGCAGAATATTGCTGCAACTGCATTTCAGCTATTGTGACACCCATTCCAGTGGAATATGTTCTCCGCCACTTTGGCAACATCAAATGCACTGCGAATGACCTGCTCGTAGTGGAGGCATGTGCAAGTGAGGAACATGAAGAACCGATTAAAGCAAATGATAAAATTGAACTTTACCAGTGGCAGACAACAAATACGGAGATTCCTTCGTATTCTGTGAAAAAATGGACAGTGGAAACGTTGTGATAAGAAGGAAAACTTCTTTAAAAGGTTTGTCGTTTTTCTCACTCCAAGCTTCTGCACGACACTTTGATAATGAATATTTTAAATTGCATTTTGTCCAGCCTTTCAGGAGCCGCGCTGGACACATATAAGGCACGGGTCGAAATTCCACAAACTGATGCACCTTCTCTGGCTGAAGCAACATTGAAGGATAAAGGAAGGTGGAAAGAAGAAAAAGTCCCGTGGATAACAAGGACCAAGGAGACCTAGAAACATTTAAAAATTTCGTCACGAAACAAATAATTAACTTCTACGATTTTAGGTATACAGGATACTTTCCTGCAGCAAGTGTCTTGAAGAACCTGCTAAGCTCCTGCAATCACCGAAAGAATTCAACGCCCCATCCGTGCAATATGGAATGAAATTGGAGTCAACCGCATGGGCACCTTTCGGAAAAGAAAACGCCACAGTTTTGTTACACCGCCTAATGCTATAATAGTCCAGTGGCGGCTTGGGAAGGGATAGAACTTCGTTCCCCGGTGAGGTGCCATAGGTACTGCGGCACGGCGCAATACAGCAGTTGTTGTTACTTCGATTAAAAGCCATGCCAACGTTAAGAGAATGTTATCATGGAGCTCCTAGCCAGAGACTCGCAGCTTACCTGCCTCACGCTCCAAGCCCAAACAGGCGGGACTGCTTACCTCTCTCCCAACAACGACGCGCCCGGTGCCGCCAGAGGCACTCGCGACGGCGCGGAGTTACTAGTGACACCTGCCTATAATGGCTGTGCCAGTATCATAGACAGGTGATGTTGGAGCAGAATTCAGAACTTTCCGCAAATATTTGCCGTGCCAACGTATTAGAACGGTCACATTGGACCGAGTTGCACTAGCAGCAGCCTATATGGGCGGAGTCATACAATTAGGCTGGCATTATTGGCCCGTCATTCAAACGTTTTGCCGGCGTCGGCTGAAGAGTCAACTTCGTTGGCATAACATCGGACAGGTATGAGCTAATTTCTGCGTCTGCTGCTTTTGGCGCTGTTCTGGTAGCACTCCACCCGTTGATTTCTGAAATTCGAGAGAGTAGTGTGCCGGGTGCATTAGTAATATGTAGTTTTTGTCATTAATCATGCAAAATTAGTTTATATCGATTATTTTTTATTGAAGTTGTGCAAGGGAGGCTATTTTGCTGATAAACACTTATCAATTTTGTCACCCGTCAGACGTCCGATGCGGTGCTTTCCCAGATGAAAACCGTGCAGATCTGTGCGATTAAGCAACCACGTGGGCCACTGCTGTACGCGGTCCCCTTCGACGCGACCCGGCGCACACGCGCGCTGGTGTTAGTTTCGTCGCATCACGCTGGCGATGCCATGCCAAGCCCTTTGGACTTCGCAGATATCGGAGGCAAGGCGTATGGTGTCGTGTGTCCTGCTATGCTAACGCTGCGACCAATTTGGTTTTTCGCGTTCACAGCGCTGTACCAGTTAACGGCACCCAAGTGCTTGACGTGTGGGAACTGGGGGTTATCAGTGGCGTTACGATGCTTGAATCACGCATTTGCCATGCAAACACACGCATTTGCCGTAATCTGACACACGCACCGACGCTCGCATCCTGTATCGCAACGACCACACGAATTACCTACAACGTTGCAGCGAACGATTGGTAATGTGTGGTGGAGTGCGTGGGCGTCGGGCACCTTGTCTCCGTCGGTTGTCGTGAGTTAGAACTTTGTTGTGGAAAGTTGTTCTGATGTTATATATATATATATATATATATATATATATATATATATATATATATATATATATATATATATATATATATATAATATATATTATATATATATATATACTTTGCCCTACTGTAGCCAGAACATCAGCTAGCTTAAGTAGTACGCAGACTTCATTGAACCCGCAGTACGACGTGCAAAAAAACGTTTCCGTGATTTCATGTGTGCTGATGCTTAGAACACATAACACGTAGGCTAAGTCGTTTATAAAAAAACACGCACGCTTACGGCGTCACGTTGATTTTTTAACCACAAACCCGTCCTCGCCCCCTCCCTCCTGCTTTTCTTTAGGTCTGTGAAAAGAAGAAAATGCCTTGCACACATCTGCAAGCTGGCTCCTTTAAAGAAGAGAGTTTTATTTCACACTCGCTGTCCTTTATTATTTTTCCGTTTAATGGGCCAGCTAAGGCTTACTGGCTGTCTTTCGAGAATCAGTTGACGTACACATTACGAACTGGAAAATGTATCAGAAATCGCTGTAATCTTCAGAGTATGAGGATGATAATTTCACAGCTGGTGTCAGGACTGGTCCTCAAAACTGAAGGGCAATATCTATGAATAAATCTTAAGCTACAAGTGAGTGACTGTTTGTAGTGCTGAAGACTGTTGCCTGTGGTGTCAGCAGCAGTGCATTTGTTATATTTGGCTTGTGATATCTTTAAATTTCTTTCTTACAGTGTTTCTCAGTATACCTCAGTCATATTTTTATACTTGCTTTTTCCAGACTCAGTGGAGGAGAGCAAACAGGATTGTTGTGATCAGCGAATATGTAGTTCAGTTGTCGTAATTATCACATACTCTACATGCAGTTTTGTGGTGAATGTGTCTTTAGGACATCCTATATTCAGTGGAAGAGTCAAACAGAACTAAAAGCAAGCGTTATTGAATAGCTAAGTTGGTCAATGTAGCTGGGGCTTATCACTCTTCCTTTATTTTATATCTTTGTCACTTATACTGCTTTACGCACATAAAATTCTCATTAGTTTTCATAATCAGGTGGTATATGAACATGTTTTCTCAAGAGTTTGAAACTGAAACGACCCTTTACACTTTTATTTTGACATGCAGATCAAGATATTTAGCTTATACGTATTGGCATTGGTTGAAATGGTCACGTCTACCAGAGAGGCAGTTTGATTGATGAGCCACTGAAGGCACGAAAGTGCAAGATGGCTGCTTCGTAATAAAGCAGTAGTGCCGCCAAGGAATGGGTCACTGCGCAAATGACCCACCTCTGAAATTTTCAGATATGGGATACTGAGCACCAAAAAAACCATACTCAACTTGCCTGCACTGAAGACCAAGGATGTTATCTTCCTATCCCTCCACCACACAAACTTCCGCATATATCACATTTACTGAATCATATAGTAGCATTAAACTGTTATTTATTAATTTTTGTAGCCATCATAACAGGTGTCACATATTTTGGGGCATTTTTTTCGCACATAAGTTATCATTTCAGATATAACAAATGTATAAACACAGAAAAAATATTTTTACTTTGCCTGAAGAAATGATGCTGGTAAAGGCTTTATTAGCCAGATTGACTTGACAACCAGTTAACATGCAATTTTAATCATGACATTGTGGGGAACGTTTATTGATATTATGTATGTGGAATTATTGCTGTTTTGGCTATTTTTGCACTGATGATAAATTCTTATAGGAGTGAATCATCTGTCTTGTTTTCATAAAACTTCAATGAAGTTACTCATAGAGAAAGTTTTTTTAAGTTGGAAGCATGACACCAATGAGGGTGTTTAGGCCCATATCATTTCATCATGCTGCGTGTACAAGAGTATAGTTCACTGCTACATATGTGCCTCCAAAGCGCTGTCACACAGCTATAGGCAGAAGCTCTTCATCATGTAACATAGACGAGATGTGTAGTCAGTGGCAGGAAGGTGGGGCTTCGTGTCGATTGAGTAAAAGAACATGGTCACTGGGTAGACATACACTACTGCCTAAAGCAAGTTTAGAGTGTTGCAACCAATGTCGGCCTTGAATGTCATGCATACACGTTTCATATTTCATTGCTCATGGGGAGGGAGGGCTTGGTGGAAAACTGGTCGGTCCATATTGGCTTTTTCCATCTGCTCGACCAAGGACGACATGAGGATGCAGCCAGAAGCTACAAAAGCAGGATCAACAGTGCATACCTACTAAATGTCTGGAGTAAGAATATATTCCACCCATGCTGAACCATGCAATAACACAAGCTACAAGTTTGTCTTTTGCAAGGCAGCAGCATAGTAAATGGCACAATAAGATTCCCAGAAACGTCGCTGAATCAAGTGATTGGGCCTGCAAACATATCCAGCAACGTCACAATGGATTTAATCTTGAAGTGCTGCGAAGCAATCGACACAGGTGGTACGTAAACGTACGTGATGCCATACACCTTACATTATCTGCCTAGTGGAGCTTTTAGGTTTTCTGTGTATTTTGGCGTGAAAGACAGCCTAGTAATATGCCTAATTGTGCTTGCAAGTGGGCATAAATGGCCAGTTCTTGGGTCACAGCATGTGTTAAAGGTAATATTTCCCCTGTTACTGGCAAACGAATCTGCACCACTGAAACTCTAGCAGCGTCGTAGCTTATAATTCTTGCAGATGGCAGAATTTGTTTTCATGTCAACCAGTCACCACTTTTTAAGGTGTATGTTTCTCTGGGACAGGTGACAATGTTGTTTGGGGTATACGACAGGGCATCGAAGACAATGTTGACCGCTCCTGTGATATGTATCTGATATGTTTGACATTTGCTGGAGTTAATGGAAGTATGGATGCTGCGATTGTAACTGAAGTAGCGTAACATATACCGATAAGAGATGTATTCACACATTTTATGGAAAAAAATCACGAAGTTTTCTTCATGAAATAATGTAATGACACAAGCACTAACCATTTATGCCCACTTGTAATCACAATTAGGTATATCACAATCAGACAGCCTTTCACGTACACCAAGGTACACGAGAAATTCAAAGACTTCCCCAGCCAAATAACATAAGGTGTAGTATTGCATCACATGGGTGTACGTACCACCTGAGTAGACTGCTTTGCGGCACATCAAGATTTAGTCGCATTGTCACATTGCAGGATATGTTTACAGGACCAACCACATGATTCAGTCACATTTTGAGGATATTTTGGCTGCAATTTCCACAAAAATTGCTGTGATGCTGTCAGATAGTGGGCATAAGTTTTCAGGGCATGTGACGGAACTGACTGGCTGCCGTATGTACTCCTTTGACGAGTTGGTGATCTAGCACAAATTGCATTCAAGATGTCGAATGGTGATGTATAGTGGAACTTCATTTGATATTCAGGGAGGCATATACTGTCGCGCAAGCATCTCTTGATCCCCAAAAGTCTGCATGAGAGTTTTTGTTCTAAGGGAGCTCATATAGTAGCATTTCTGTGTATCAATAGCATGAAGTGGAGGGAATATGCAGAATGGCCTGGCACCATGGTACAAAGTGTTAGTATTTACGTAGTTCACAAAATAGGACGAAGGAGCTTTTAGGGCTTATCAGTATCTAATATTGGAATATGGAATCTCTCAACACCTATAAATCAATAAATCTGCCTGGGTAGAGCTGAATGGTGGATGCTGAGATGACAAGAGTAGAAAAAGTGAGCTCTTGGATATCAAATCGACCTGCTTGCTGACAAATGTGCCTTATCCATGTGTTGGATTACAGAATTTAGACATCAACTGTGCTCATTTGACGAACTCGCGATGAGTAGGTTGAGGCAAGCATGACAGAATTTATGGCTCAGAAAAACACTGAAATATCTGCCTGGAAATTTTCATGCCACATGGTATATGTAGAATCAGACACAATGAACGGTGTCAATATCAGTATGCTATTTGAAGTCTAGACGTCTTCTGAAACGATTCGATGGTTGAAGCGCATTAGGCCATTATTGGAGGAAATTGCTGCATATATCTGTGACATCAGCACTAATGTGAGGTGCTGGGTTGAAACAGCTAGGCTCAGTTCACTGTTGGTGCTCTGCCGCAGCATCCTGATTTAGAATTCAGCATCATTCGCAGAATACAGTAACACCAACACAAAGCACACATTGGGCTGAAGTAAGCTGAATCTGAAAATATATACGTAAAATATATACGGGGGCACGACACCGCAAGCCACACCATGCTCAACCCGCTTCTGACTTTGCAGATGCTGGTGTGCTTCATCGCCACCGGTGTGTGCCCATTCCTTCAAGACAAGCTCGGATCAACCTACCCCCTGCGCCCAGGAAATTAGCCTGGGAAACTGGCCCCGCCCTTGACGCTCCGGATCCTGCTGCTCCGCCAAAACCAGCCCAGTGGCCCCCCTACAGCTGGCAACCAAACCATCGATGACATCACCGGTAACATGGCGGTGTCACGCTACAAAACACTCTGCCGATGCCGTCAGTTTGGGGCACGACAACCGCAAGCCACACCATGCTCAACCCGCTTGACTTTGGCAGATGCTGGTGTGCTCATCGCCCCCGGTGTGTGCCCATTCCTTCAAGACAAGCTAGGATGAACCTACCCCCTGCGCCCAGGAACTTAGCCTGGGAAACTGGCCGCCCCTTGACGCTCCGGATCCTGCTGCTCTGCCAAAACCAGCCCAGTGGCCCCCCTACAACTGCAACCAAGCCCATCGATGACATCACCGGTCACATGGCCGTGTCACCGCTACAAAACCACTCTGCCGATGCCGTCAGTTTGGGGCACGACACCGCAAGCCACACCATGCTCAACCGCTTTCTGACTTGCAGTTAGGTATCTAAACAATTGTAAATCGTGTAGAAGCAGTAGTCGCTTCTTATTGCTGTGTCGTGCCCAACAACGACTTAAATTGCGCAGTATATTGGACTTGTGCGTTGACGTGATTGCTTTGGTTTATGTTCTCAATTAATACTGCTGCTTTCTGGCGACGTGGAACTGAATCCCGGCCCAACAAAAGCAGTGATATAGCCGCAATCTTGGATCTATCAAACGCGTCGAGGACATTCTAGAAACGATTCGATTAGAGATAGACGGCCTTAAAACTGCCCAAGCAACCCAGGAAAAAACAAATTTCCTCAATTAGCAACCGACTCGAAATCCTAGAAAAACTAAAGCCCCAAACCAGCAACCCTAGCGATAACAACGATTCATCCCAGATAGCCACGAAATTGCTGTGCTCAAAGCCGCACTATTGACGCCAGCAACCGCCTACGACGGAACAACCTTCTCTTCTTGGCATAAAAGACACATAAAGTAAACATGGGAAAGTCGGAGCAAAAGATATCCACGTTTTGTGCCGACAAGATTAAACTTACTCTTGAACCGGGTGCGATGGAACGCGCACACCGAATCGGGACCTTTCCAGAAAACAAAACTCGACCCATCATTGTAAAACTAGCCCACTACAAACGAAGGAGCGCATTCTGAACTGCGGTCGCATGCTTAAAGACACAGACTTCGCCATTAGGGAGGACTTCGCAGCTGCCACCCGATTGCGCGGTCAAAGCTGTTGCAGTTCATCCGCCCCCAAAAATGCGCATTTAACTGAGTCTCGACAGACTTCACGTGGACAAAAAGTGCTACATGTATGACTAGACTTCCGACAAAATTGTAGAAATCAGCAAAAAACAGACTGTGCGTGCCATAGCTGGTGAGTCATTAGGTATGAGTAGCAAAGCCACGAATGACGCCCTCTGTCTATTGTACCTCTAACCCGACCAAGCCGATCATCAACGCTAAATCTAAATGTTGCCTTCACTAATATACGAAGCATACTGCCTAAACTAGACAGACTACACAGTTTTATCCAAGATGTAGAAGCCGACATTGTCATCCTAGCAGAAACATGGTTACACGAAGGCGTACTCGACAACGAAATCTTCCCGTCTAATATGGACTACACTTTATATCGCCATGATCGCACTAATTGCCGGGGTGGAGGCGTGCTCATAGCTATTAAAAACAATCTAACATCTTCTCTATCACTCATGACGACACATTAGAACTAACCTGGGTGCGAGTTTCAAACGTTGCCCAAAAGGCGATTTTTGGCATCTGTTACCGGCCGCCTGATTCTGAACCTGGCTTTTCCATCCTCCTTTCAAACTCACTCACCCGGATTAAAGACAAGTTCTCGGACGCCCCTATTTCTGATTTAATTTCCCTCAAATAAATGGCCTTTACTCTCAGCCCCTAGTGCATCCCCGTCCAACGAATCAAAGCAATTCCTTGATCTTACGCTAGATTTTAACCCACACCAAGCTATACCATGCCCACAAGAGTGATAATACTTTAGATCTTCTTCTAACATCAAGCCCGGATGACATAAGCGCACAATAGTACTCCCCGGGTTTAGCGACCATAACCTTATCCACAACTGCATACTCTACCTCTGATCAGAAGGTCGCCGATTGAAAAATTATAACTGATTACAAACGAGGAAATTATGACGCTATCAACGACAAACTTAGTTCTTTTCTTGACAGTTTTCGCGGATCATATCAAACCCGCTCAGTAAATGCCAACTGGCAGATATTCAAAAACACGATACTTAACTTAGAAAAACAGTATATTCCAACCATTCGCGTAAAATCAGATTCCACAAATCACTGTTCAACAAACACTGAAAAGTCTTTTAAATAAAAAGAAACGTTTTTATAGGACCGCCTGTCAATGCGATTCCCATTTAACATGGAAAAATATCACTTGTGCCCAAAGAGTATCTTACGGAACTACAAAAAGCCAAAGATAAATATTTTCATGTGACCTACTATCTATCCTCCGCTCAAATCCCACTAAATTCTGGCGCATGCTCTCTCGCAAAAATCAAAGTACCAACATAGATCTTCTAGACCCAGACGGGGAACCAATAGACGCAAAACACGTTGCCTCCGCTTTAAATGATTACTTTCATCAGTATTTTCTACCCCTAACATTACACAGTCAACACGAATACCTACCCGTTCCCCCGGCGCTGTATCCCCCGAAATAGCATTTAACCCCGAAGGAATTGTTAAACTAATCACCGGTCTTAAGATATCTTCAGCGCCAGGTTCTGACCAAATAACCCCAAACTTTTAGTTAACACCGTCACAGTGGTTATTCAGATTCTTTGCCTTATCTTCATGCAGTCCCTTGAAACAACCGAAATTCCAGACGATTGGAAGATAGGCCGAATAGTAGCCGTCTTCAAAACAGGAGAGCGAACGAATCCAGCAAACTACCGCCCTATTCCCTGACAAGCATTCCCTCTAAATTACTAGAACACATTATATCTTCTCGCATCGCGACTCACCTTGAATCAATAAATTTCTTCTATATCACCAGCACGGTTTCCGAAAGCACTTCTCATGCGAGACCCAATTAGCCGAGTTTACCCACGACCTGCTAAAAAGCATGGATGGTAACCTACAGATTGATGCCATATTCCTAGACTTTTCCAAAGCTTTTGATCGCGTACCACACAACTTATTACTTAAAATTTAATTCCCTTGGCATTGCACAGAATATTGTCTCCTGGGTTAAACACTTCCTCTCCAACCGTAAACATTCACCTCTGCTAATAATCAAACTCCTCTAAACTCACGTATCATCAGGTCCCTCAGGGTGCGGGCTTATCACTCTTCTAGTTTTAATATTCATAAACGACCTGCCAACAAACATTCAAACAAAACTTCGACTATTTGCGGATGACTGTGCATATACTCCCCCATTCACAACTTTGAAAACAGTACTAAACTACAGCAAGACCGCGACACAGTTGCGCTATGGTGCCAAGACTCATCAATGCCGTGAAATCTAGCCAAATGCAAATCGATGTCATTTTCCCGTAAACGCACCACTGTTCATCATACATACTTTATCAATTCGCTTCCTCTCGATTCGGCTTCGTCATACAGTATCTCGGAGTGCACATGTACTCATCTCTTCATTTGCACCGCACGTACAGTCCATCTGCTCAGACGCTCTGCGTACGCTTGGTTTTCTGCGCCGTAACCTCAAATCAGCATCTCCTGACGTTAAAAAACTAGCATACCTAACATACGTACGGCCAAAGCTCGAATACGCATCGTCCATTTGGAATCCATCCCAGGCATACCTCGTTAGCGAACTAGAAGCAGTTCAAAACCGTGCTGCCCGCTTTATAACCTCACAGTTCTCCAGAGAAATCAGCGTCACCGCCCTAAAACAATCAATTGAACTGCCATCACTCGCGTCGCGCCGCCTCATCTCGCGCCTATGCCTCCTCTACAGTTTCTTTTTCCGACCCTAATCAAGACACGAACTTTTACAGCCCCCAAACAGAACTTCTTCCCGCATAACCATTCAAACCCCATTGCACGAATCAACGGCCGTACATCCGCAATGAAGACTCCTTTTTCCCCAAGCAATAACACTTCGGAATCACCTTCCCGACACCATTGTTGCCACATCTGACCGCACATCATTCCGCGCAAAATTGGAATCCCACTTTAATTCCACTCATTAACCGTGGCTGTAAATATATCCACCAACGTACTGTATGTATAATTTGCTTGTGCCTAGTTGTTTACTCTAATTCCCAGCCAAAGCGTTTCTTTTGTGTGTTATTTGATTCATTTTTGTTGTCATTTTTGACCAAACTACCATATTAGAACTGTACTGTTTATAATAATTTGTTCAACTTGAATTATACACACTCACAGCGTATTTTTTGCCCCCCCCCCTTATGTAATGTCCTCGGGCCTTTGGATGCAATAAATGAAATGAATGAATTTGGTACAGCTGCCTCAAAATTCTTTTGAATTGCAGCCAATTGAGACAGTACTTCAAATATAATTTACGTAGTACATCAATTTAATGGTTACCATTTGCCAAATAATTGTTTTTTTTCTCTGTCATTAGATCCCTCAGACTCTTTGTCAAAGAAACATCCTATACTGTTGTGGTGGCTCCATGGTTTAGTAAATGAAACGGTGATATTGTTGTGTGCAATACCATGGTTGCAACGAAAAGAAGCAGGTCCGTTGCTGTGCCTTAAAACACCAATAATAATCGTACCGATCACTTCGCACGATTGCAGAGCTTTCCTTAGCGGTTAAGCTGCGAAAAATGTAGAAAATTAGCGCTCGTGTTTTGTACACTCTTCAGTAGTCCTCGTTTTTTGCAATGCTTTGCTTATACGCTCACTGTAGCATAATCTAGTACTTTTTCAGAGTGTATACACGTAATGCTGTTAATAGCGGACAGGCGTAGGTGGACTGTTGTGGCTTTGCGCATTTCTTACTAAACCATGCATGGGTATACGCTTATTTATTGTATTTTACGAGCTGCCATATTGAGTTCACGCGGTCTGTTTGTATGTCGCAATCAGTGAGGTGTATCTAAGATTAGAAAGACACACACAGGTGACCATGCTGGGTCGCCTTTTCAAGGGCGTAGCCAGCGTTAATTTCTAGGGAAGCGTCGAGCCCAGTGTGTGGTTGATCCGGTAATATTGCATTGAATTGTTATAGTTTGAACACAACATTGTGGCAACGCCTAGCACCTGATACAACCACCTAATTTATTTAGAACGAAAATTGTGCGCTTCCTCGCCTCATTACGGCCGTCATTCTCGCTTGGTATTTACGCATCATTCTCACACGTACAACCATGGCTTTTCACGCATGTCGAGTTCAAGTGTACAGCAGCTGCACACCGTCCGGAACTTCGACATGATGAAATCAAATATATGTGGCAATCGGATCAGATGATGCTGGTTTTCGCGATTTTGCAAGGTTTCCCTAATTTTCATGCTGATTCTCTGTAACGGTGTCTTTCAATCGTGATCAGGACCTCAGGTTGTGTTTGCGCAAAATCACGCAAACGTTTTGCGCACACGTTAGCTATATCATAACCTGAGAGTCGGAAATAGCGATGCGCAGATCGCGAATGTCTAATTCCTCCGCAACGATAGGCGTGCATGTGACACGCAACGCAAGCTTAGCACAGTCTAAAAGAACCCTAGGTGGCCCGAATTTCTGGAGCCCTCCACTAGGCGTTTCTCATATCATATGGTGCGTTAGGACGTTAAACTTCACATATCATAAATCAAGCGTAGCGCAGTCGGGAGAAGTTGTACGCTCCTTTTGTTGGTTACACAACCAACTGGTGCTAGATAAAAGCAAAAAATTGCATGCTACTGTAAATAAAAACTTTCGTTTAAGAGTATTTCGCGCCAACCACGACCTTGGCAGTGATACGAACTCGCCAAGCTGAGTGACAGTGGATTTTGACATTTGCTGATTGACTACACCGTCGCTGCATTTCTAAGTGTTGAATATCACTTTTGGTAAAGAGCTTAGAAACATTTTTAGTTTTGTTGAAATAAATACTTTCCTGGCCACATTTTAGGCGATTTTGTACGATTTTGTCTACGCTCCCTTACCAGACCTGGCAACAATGATTTTGTTATCCGGGCTCTGCTGGCAGAGAAAAGAGAATGAGAATTTCAGCAGCCTCAGCAACGCCTGCGACAAGCCTGATTACGTTTGTGAGTATAAGTCACTTTTCTTCGTACGAGTGCTTTCTTGTTCATACTTGTCAAGTGCACCTTAATCAACAGCTCGCTGTAGTCTGCGAGTATTCGGCGAGTAGGTAGGACGAACAGTTGCGGCAAGTCGCTTACGTGTGACCCGAGGGATCAATTTTTTCCTTTCGAATCAAGGGTACATTGTAGAGTACAGAAAATCTTTTGATGTTAACATGTGTAAGATTACCGCAAACGTGACGGGAGCCTATGTCGTCTGCCTATGTCTCGGGTATCTTTTAGAAAAGGCCTGCCTGTCAACAATGCTATTATGGGCCTGGATGCGGGGATCAGCATTTTGAGATAAATGGTGCATACAAGTAGCACATGTCACACCATTTTGCATAGCCGCGTCTTTACGATGCAATTAAAAAGGCCAACTACTGCAGCGTGCCGTGGAATCAGCATGGCCATTATGTGCAGCATGGTCCATTGTATCTAGGCGCTGTTCTCTGTGTGGGAGGCTAGTATGCTAGAGAAGGCTTGGGTAGCTTGCTAGCTACATAAGATAAAATGAGCGGCGACGTTTGAATGTTTGTGACATATACGAGTAAATAGGTGGCATCATTATTATATCAGTTACTGCGCAGCAAAGAAATTGGTAGTGGTGAATATGTTGCTATAGCGGGTTATCTTGGCAGACAACAAGAGGAGGTCTGAGTTAGTTTTTTGTTATTTTGCTTTGAAAGCCAAACAATACCTTTCAATTTGTTTTGAAATTGCACTCTTGCGAGCCAGAAAAAAAATATGAAATTTCAAGTAGTACCTCATCTGAATTCCTATGTTTGGGTTGTCTGTTGAATTCGTGTGGTTTTAATATTATAAACGCCGCCCCCCTTCCTCAAGATTGATGCTACTTCTGCACACAATGTACCAAACTAAGTTTCCTGCACCATCTCTATAAAATCAATGCAGATTATGCTATACTGCATGAGAGTCTCCCGTTAGACAGTATGTAGCAGTGGCAATGGCATTGCTTGCATAAGCATTTGCCACTTTATTTCGAGGCCACCAATCTCACAGCCATACACCAAAGATTATTGTTATAACGGAACAGTGCTGGCACGCCATATGTACTATACTGCATGCAGCCAGAATCCAAATGCAATATTAACCACCCAGAGGGCAAATTCCACTGTGGTGAAGAAGTTGCGCACAAGTGTTAAATGAACATAAAGCCGTTAAATTTTTTTGAAACGGTGCTGTAATAGCGGAGTTGAACGCATTTGATTATCTTAGTACAGTAATACTTTTTCATTCTTCCTTTCACTACCCTTCGTTGGTACATCTCCCCGAAGCCGCTTTGCCCTCTTGTTGAGCACCTTTCCTAATCTTACGCGGTATACATCATTGATGACATCCTGTTCCAAACACTGTTTTGTGAGGTTGCCGCGATTCCACCACTGTCAACTGTGTGCTTGTTGGTGAATCGCTGTTTCTGTGCCAGCCGATGCTCATACAAATCGTGCCGGTATGAACCCTGTGCTACGGACCTCAGTAACTTATTCGCAAGCACGCACTTTTACGTGGGCATCACGACAAATGACGAGGGGCGTGAACAGCTTCTTGCAGACTAACAGGAAGTCATGGGGTGCTTGCTTGATAATTTCAGCATAATTATTTTGCACGTCATAGTCAACCTATTGATGTCACGTGCCAGCCTGAAAGGCATAGATGAGTTGTTTCTTGGAATTGTGGAACACTGGCGGCTTGTTGCGCTGCCAAGGTGAGAATCATTGATCATGCAGCATTTGATGCACGTGTTTACTTCAAATGTTTGAAAAATTATAGTGAGTAGTTTAGGGGCCCTTTAAATGAACGGAGTGGTCTCTGGATTTTAAAATCAGGAGTGCTTTAGTTATTTGCTATTCAAGAGGAAAAATACAGGGCGGCTGAAAAAAAGCTATAGCGAGACACAGCTCAGAGCTAAGGAAGCTCCGTTACACCATTGCAAAGCATAATTTACTAGAAACGGCCTATGTCGACGTGGGAGTAATATGTAAGCGTTTAATTTAGAATGAGACGAAATAAAATGTAAGAACAAGAGGGATAAAATGCTTGTACGCAAGCTAAGAGAATACGGAAGTACTTTCAACACATGAAAAAATTTACAATGATACCGCACATCATCAATATTCGAGAATGTTGTTTTTCAAGATCGAGATTTCAAAGTGGGATGACTTCAGCCATTCGATTGTGCTGGAGTAAATGCGAAGTGGTGCTGCAATTTGGAGGAGTCTTTTTGATTGTGATTTTCGCAGCAGGAGTATGGTAAGTCAGGTGTAAAACAGGCTAATTCGATTGTTTGATTGTTTGGGCTCATGCGCTCATTTCAATCGAATGCATGTTGTTCGAATGCCATTTTGTCTCCATTTTATAGACACAATGTGGCCTCCACCCGTTCTAAGCACCTTACATAGCTATCCTCATGTCTTGACCATGAGAATAGCCTTGACCAGTCTAGTGTCTCCCTTTCATTCTTCTGTTTGTTGCTTCCCTGTTCTAATAGAGTGTTTACAAAATAGCCTCTTCGATTTATCGTACATCTACTTGAAGTGAACTATTTACTCTTTCATTATATTTCAAAGAAACAATGCTTTGCTGCTGTATTCGTCAACTTACGCTTATAATGCATTACCCACAAATATTTTTTAACTTTCGTCTTCTGTGCGTGAAAAAGAAAAATGAAAAGCGTATACATATTAGTGTGATTAGCTGGTATTCATTGAATATCCTTTTTGGGGCTTGGCGCGTAAACAGTACAGTAGGCAACATATTTACGTTCATGTGATAACTTTTAGGGCTTACTTTCATCTCATGATTTCATGCCGTTCGCAGCAGCGCAGTCGTGTATCGTCTATGAACGTTTGCAAAACCCCCTTTGTGCGTAAGCACTGGGAACGCACCGACAGTTAAGGGTAACAGATTCGCCAGAACAAAATTTTTCAGTTTTGAACAGTTGTTGACACACTTGAGACATCTAATAACATTCACGTCACACAATGATGGATACAGATTTTTTTATGAAGGAGGGTCCCAATCTGGAATACCATATTTGCTCTTCTTGTGGTATAAAAATATTATAACAGGCGGAGTCATGGCACTCCGGTCACTCTTCTGAAGTTTGCCGTTTTCATTTCATTTCATTTATTCCACCTTAAAGGCCCGGAGGCATTACATAAGGGGGGCGGCGTACAAGGTATGTCGAACAACTCAACAAAACTCGAAGGGTTCCAAAACGTAAACATTCAAAGAACAATGAAAAAAAAAAAGGTACAATATGCAAAGTAAAACGCCAATATTAACCAAATGCAAATAAAAAGTAATGGTACAAAGGTAAGCTTCCAGAGAAAAGCGACGACAGTTATACATTAGTTAAAAAAAAGTATTTAAACATTGGCAGGGAAAACAGCACATTAGTTAGATTGCGACATGTGACATTTTAGCTTACTGCGAAATTTGGCGGTTATTACACGTGACTATATATCAGGTAGTTTTTCCACAGTGTTATCCCATTGGGAAAGAAGGAAGTAATCATTGCAGAAGTGTGTCCATTTATTGGTGCGATAGGGTGACTGTGGTTTATGCGGGAGAAGTTCTGTGTGATGGTTGAAGGAGGACGTGCCGTGATTGAGGGTGATAATAGAAAGCATGCATCAGACACAATCGAGAAATGATACGACGAGATTCGAGGGACGGCAGTTTCAATGATTCTTTTAGTGCAGTAACGCTGATTCGTTAGAGTATTGGAGTAAATAAAACGGGCAGCGCGGTTCTGAATCCTTTCTAAATCGTTAGTTAGATATGTTTGTGAGGGTTGCCAAATTGAGCAAGCATATTCTAGTTTCGGCGGACGTACGTTTCATAAGCTAATTTTTTAATGTCTGGTGAGGCTAATTTTAGGTTGCGGCGCAGGTATCCGAGAGTGCGTGAAGCTTCTGAACAGATTATTTGAATATGGGTTGACCAGGATAGCGATGACAGATGCACTCCGAGGTATTTGTATGATAGGGTAGGGGGCTAATGGGAACAGACTTTATGCTATAGGTAAATTTTTCTGGGCTCTTTTTGCGGGTGAATGACATAATTTACCTTAGTTAGGTTTAACGGCATTAGTGACTTATCACACCAAGTTACAATAAATTTAAATCATGTTGAAGTTTAATGCTGTCGTCTGGTGTACAGATTGGAGAGTATAAAACGCAGGATCGGCAAAAAGTCTTAATTTGGTTAGCACATTGGTGGGTAAGTCATTTATGTATATTAGAAAAAGGAGCGGGGAGACAGGCACCTTGGGGGACGCCGGACGTTACGTCGGAAAGAGGTGAGTCGTGGTCATTAGCGCTGGTGAACTGCTTAGGGTTTTTTTAGAAAATTTTCTATCCAGAAATTATGTTGGGAGGGATTCCAAGGTTGCATAGTTAGAGAGTAAGAGGTTATGAGGAACACGGTCGAATGCTTTAGAGAAATCTAAAAATATGGCGTCAGTTTGAAGATTTTCATCCATGAAGTGAAGAATATCATGTGTGAATTCGGCCAGTTGTGTTTCGCATGATAGTTGTTTCCGGAAACCATGTTGGTGATCGAAGAAAAATTTGATGGATTCCAGATATTCATTAGTTTGAAGCTATAATATGTTCGAGCATTTTAGATGGGATGCTGGTTAAGGAAATGGGTCGGTAGTTAGCTGGGATTGCGCGGTTGCCTGATTTAAAGATGGGAATAACCTGAGCTTTCTTCCAATCGTCTGGGACGTTTCCTGTTTGTAATGATTGTGTGAAGATTAGGCAAAGTATTTGGCTTGAGACAGAAACGGTATTTTTAGTAATTTACTGTTAATACTGTCGCAGCCCGCCGAGCATGAAACTTTAAGATTGTTAATGAGTAGGATATTCCTTCTGGGGTAATTTCAATTTCTGGCATCGCTACAGCTGCAGATTCGGGCAGTGTTACGATATCAGTGGTGTTGGCAGAGGAAAACACAGACGTAATGGTCATTTAAAGCAGAAGCGCACTGGTCAGCGTGTATTGGTTCTCCGTCAGCGTTAGTGAGGCTTATTCGATTAGATTGTGACTTGGGGGACAGCATGCGCCAAAATTTGCTGGGATTTGATTGAAGAATTGATAGTAGGTCATGGGAAAAGAATTTGATTTTTGCAGCTTTTAGTTCGGTTAAGTACGATTAGCGCACGCGCGGTAGCGCTCCCACGCAGTTGACTTTGGCTTAGGCGGCCGTTCTGTACAAGCGTTTTTTCGGTTACAGAGTAATTTTAGCTGTTTGTTAAACCATTGGCAGTTTGATCTGATTTAATGAGGGTAGAAGGAAGTATTTGTTTTTGAGGTTAAGCATTGTAGTCTTAAAAAGTTCCCAGTACAGTTGACACTTCGTTTTAGGTGCGTATTCCTAAAGTTTTCTAAGAAGTTGGCGAGTTCGTGATTAATCGCATCAAAATTTGCTCTCTTGTAATCCGTGATTACAAGAGAGCGAATTCCATGTTCTCTGAAAGAGAACATGGAATGCTTGAAAAATACATATAGAAGCAATACGTGTGCAAATCGCACCACCAACGTTACCCTATTAAACTCCACAATAAACAAGTAACTATTACTAACATGTTCGAGCACAACCGGTCAATCAAATGAGAATTGATGGCACGCAGAAGCTACGTGGCTAATATGACGTTGTTATCGCAATGTAATTGACAAGTAATGCTGTAAACAGCAGCAGAGACAAGCATGAATAGCCTTGATGCAGCTTTGAAGCTCAAGAACAAGTGGTTTGTCTGTGCCTGCATTCACATGGTGCAAAAACTGTTTCATTCTTGCATGGCATGAAACAGCATGATGTAATGAGTGCCTAAGCTGTCCGACATCTGTTATAGAATGGGAACATAAGCACGCATTTATTTGTAAGCAGCACAATGAGTAACAGATCTGTCCCTTCACGTCGGCCACGAGGAAGTCAAAGAACATAGAGGTTAATTCTAGAAATATTTTTAGCATCCAGTTTCCTCAGTCTGAGCAACATGGCACACAAAAACTTGTTTGCACTGCCACCCATATCTGTCACCCACGTTAATATGGACATACCGTGCCTGCACAGGTGGAACGCGCCCAGCCTTCAACAAGGCGGAAATGCGCTCGGTGTCTCTTAAATGGCAGCATATTCTACACAAGGTCTGTACAGTGCTGTTGGGTGTTTGAAACACATCAGTTTTCCAATATTTCTTTTTAGCCTAGCAAGTGTTGTCCTGCCATGTAAACGAGGAATTCCTTTTTTCTCCTTCTGTTGACCTGTGGCTTGCATTCCAAGGCTTGTTTAGGGCAGTGTGTTGGCTATCGCTTGCACACCAGTACTAGTATAGTGACAAGTTTCGAAATGTCTCGTAAGTGATTTCTATTCATAGAAACCAGAAAGTTAACCCAGGCATCACAGAACGTTGGCCCAATGTTGGGGATAGATTGGCAATTCGTGGCCCAAGGATGGCCACTTTATGACAATGTACCGCCAATAATGGCTGAGCCAGCCAAATAGAACAGCGATGTTGGACCAGCGTTGACATTGTACCGCCAATAATGGCTGTGCCAGCCTAATAGAACGTTGATTTTGGACCAGCATTGACAACGTTCCCCAGTAATAGCTGTGGCAGCCGATTAGAACGGTGATGTTGGACCAGCTTTCTGAACTTCCCGCAATTATTGGCCGTGCCAGCGTATAAGAACGGCCACTTTGGACCAAGTTGTACAACCAGCAGCCAATATGGGCGGAGCCATGCTATTAGGCTGGCATTATTGGCCCGTCGTTCCAACGTTATTGCCGGTTTCTGCTGAAGAATCAACTTTGTTGGCATAATAATGGACCGTTATGAGCTGATTTCTGCGTCCGCTGCTGTTGATGCTGTTCTGGTTCCACTAACGCATCGATTTTCAAGTTCGAGAGAGTAATATACCGGGCGCATGGGTAATACATTTTTGTCAATAAATCATGCACACCTAGTTGACACGCATGATTGTTGATTGAAGTTGCACAAGGTAAACTATTTACTGATAAACATTTATCGAAATTGTCGCCTGTTAGGCGTCTGATGCGGTGCATTCACAGATGAAATTGTGCCGATCTCTGCCATGAAGCAACTGTGGATGCCACTGCCGTACGTGACCCACTTCGACGTGACCCGGTGCGCGCGTGCCCCGGCGTTCGTTTCGTCGCATCACGCCGGCGATGCCACGCCAAGCGCTTTCGATTTCGTGGATATCGGACGCAAAGCGTATCGTATCGTGTGTCCTGCTATGCTGTCGCCATGACCGATTTGGTTTTTTCGCGTTCACAGCGCTGCACCAGTTAACAGCACACAAGTTCTTGACGTGTGGGAACTGGAGTTATCAGATGCGCTAAGGCGAATGAATCGTACAACACACGCATTTGACATAATCTGATACACGCACCGAGGCTCGCGTCCTGTATCGCAAGGACCACACGAATTACCTACAAAATTGCAGCGAGCGGTTAGTAGTGTGGTGGAATGCGTGGGCGTCGGGCACCTTGTCACTTTGGGTCGTCGCAAGTCAAAAGTTTGTTGTGGAACATTTTTGTTGATCAATATATATATATTTAAATATATTGTTATATTGAAACGAAGATGCGCGAGCCTACTGGGCGCGGAAAGAAGAAGAGTAGTGGAGCGGCGCCTGGACTGTGTGGTTGGGTGGAAGCGTTCTAGGCCTGTCTCAGAAGTACGCTGCTATTTCACAACGCCATTTCACCTCATCTGTAAATAAACACAGTCACTCGTAACAGTTTGGTGGAAGGTGCCGGGTACATCGATCTGGACGACCCAGCTCTACCGATTTTGCGACGGAGCAGACGCTTGGCAGGCTTGCCACCGCAGCTACCAGACATGGAGGACGCGGGAGCAGGCCATAACAACCTCGTTGCTGATGAGCAACACGCTCACCCGCCAGGACAAGATCGCTGCGGCATGCCGGAACGTCAGCCGAGGACCTTTTCGGGGCAGCCGGATGACGATGTTGACGACTGGCTCAAGCACTACCAAAGAGTGAGTCGCAGCAACCGCTGGAGCACTGCTAAGCAGCTCGAGAACGTGGTGTTTTTTCTCGTCGGCACCGCGTCTCTTTGGTTCGACAACCATGAGAGTGCATTGACCACATGGGACATTTTCGTGGACGAGCTGAAGAGGTGTTTTGGTGACTCAACAGCTAAGGTCAAGCAGGCGGAGCAAACGCTTTCACGCAGAGCTCAGTTACCTGGCGAAACATGCACCACCTACATCGAGGCCGTCTTGAAGCTTTGCGGAATCGTGAGTGCGACCATGTGTGACGAAGATAAGGTAGGTCATCTGCTCAAGGGAATCGCGGAAGACGTGTACAATTTCCTTATCACTAAGGAAGACTTACACACACCTTCCGACCTAAGGAGACACTGCCGAGCGTTTGAAGCGCTAAAGAGGAGGAGAGTCCTACCGAAATTTGGACGTCTTGAGAATGTGCCCACGATTGCAAGTGTCAACCTTCCATCGCAGGACGACATCTCTTCTCTTATAAGACGAGTGGTTAAGGAAGAACTTGCTCAACTGCAAGCTGTGGACACCGCTGGTGTCTGCCATCAGTGTGCATTCGACCAACGGCCCCGTGAACCTGGTACCTCGGATGCGAGGGACCTACCTTGAGGCTCGCCCGAATTACACCAATCGTTTCCAACGAAGGAGTGAACGGCCACTCGAAAACCAGGAACGCGTGCAAGCTTCATCACAGCGATATCCTCCTCGGCCACCATCGCCCGGTTTTTACCAACCGACGAAGTCTACTTCGCCGGGGACGACTAGACGCGACACCCGTACTTGCTACAACTGCGGGCTACTTGGACACATCGCTAGATACTGCTACCATCGCCAGCAGCGAGGTCCACGATTCAACGTGTACACGCCCTATGTACCTGCTGGCGAGTCTTGACCATTTTAGGGCTCTTTTTAGCAGCAACACGCAGCACGTGCTGACTCGCCTTGCTCTGACCGCAGCGTTACCCCACCACCAGCACGCCAACAGTGATCCTCATCTCCGCGTCGCAGCTCGGGGACGCCACTACCACTGGGAAACTAACTGGTGCAACCAATGGGGGCGAAGCCGCAAAATCACCTTCCGCAAGACCCCCTTGTGTTGTAATGGTTGAGAACAAAGTGAGTGCTTTTGTAGACAATGTGAGTACTGTTGCACTAGTTGATACCAGTGCTGCCGTTTCCTTAATGAGCATGTCTTTTAAAAATCGCCTTGGGACGAAAGTAATGTTTGCTTAGAATTGGAGTGCTACGTTCCGCGGCGTAGGGGGAGAAATGTTGAGCCCGGTTGGTGTTTGTTCTGTTTTACTTTCTGTAGGAAATCAAACGTTTCGAGCTGAACTAACGGTGCTTGCACGAGCGACCAACGACGTCATTCTAGGTATAGATTTTTTGCGGGAATGTGGTGCAACTCTAGATTGTGGTAGTGGTGGGATTATTTTTCGTCCCGTGTTGCCGTCTCCATTGACAAAAGATACCGTTGATGACTGCTTGGAAGTGTTTTCCGTGTCTGAAGACGTCTGCTTGGCCCCAGCATACCGCAATGTTTGTGCGTGTAAACTCTTCGCGTTCTTGTGCGGGTTCTTACTACGGTTTAGCCGAGCCGAACTTCAGTAACGCACTTAAGAAAAACGTTATTGTGCCTCGTTGCCTCGTGCTCACCGTCGATGGTTGTGCCGATTTGTGGACTGTGAACGTTTCCGCGCAGCCCATATATCTGCCTGCAGGACTTAAATTGGCAAGCTTTCAAGAGCAAAGTACTCTTACCATACGGTCACTCCAACTGTCGGTGGATGTAAAGAAACCCCACGCCAACTCGTACCCCGACTATTCTGCCAGCATTGACCGTATGATTAACAAGTCACTTCCATCAACTGAACGGTCGCTGCTGCAGGAGGTGATCGCACGCTACGCCTCAGTCTTTGACTTTGCCCAAGACGAGACGTCTACCGTTACGCCACCGTCTTCACGTACGCAACACCGCATCTATACAGGCCAAGCACCACCAATACGCCAGAAGCCCTATCGTGTATCGCCTTCCGAAAGGAAAGTCATCGCTGAGCAAGTTGAAGACATGCTAAAGAAGGGCGTCATACAAGAATCGTGTAGTCCATGGGCAGCTCCTGTCATTCTAGTCAGGAAAAAAGGATAATTCATGGAGATTCTGCGTAGACTATCGTCGCCTAAATGCCATCACAAAAAAAGACGTCTACCCTTTGCCACGTATAGAGGACGCGGTGGACTGCCTGCATTCTGCCTCCTGTTTTTCCTGTGTTGACTTGCGTTCTGTGTATTGGCGAATTTCTATGCATCCCTCAGATAAAGAGAAGACGGCCTTCGTAACACCAGACGGTCTCTTTGAGTTTGACGTTATGCCATTTGGTTTGTGCAATGCTCCAGCGACATTCGAGAGATTTATTAGTACAGTACTCCGTGGACTAAAGTGTGAAATTTGCATGTTCTATTTAGATGACGTGATTGTCTACTGCAAGACTTTTCAAGAGCATAACCACGGCTTGTCGCTTGTGTTTGAATGCTTACGCGAAGCTGGCCTTGTTTTAAACTCAAAGAAGTGCCATTTTGGAGAACGTCAAGCCCTCGTATTAGGCTTTCTTGTGGATAAAGAAGGCGTGCGACCAGACCCACAGAAGACCGCAGTGGTTCGCAACTTTGAACCACCACGAACAGTGAAGGACCTGCGAAGTTTTCTGGGTCTGTGCTCATATTTCCGCCGATTTATTAAGAACTTCGCACAACTTGCCTCCCCACTGACGTCCCTTCTTCATAAAGACACACCGTACTTGTGGGATGATAAATGTGAGGCTGCATTTCAACAGCTGAAGTTTTTATTGACTTCAGGACCCATCCTAAAGCATTTTGATCCTGATGCTTTGACTGAACTTCATACTGATGCTAGTGGGCTAGGTGTTGGTGCTGTGCTGGTCCAACTCTGCAACAGCCGCCAGCACGTCGTAGCATATGCCAGTCGGACACTGACCCGAGCAGAGAAGAACTACACCGTCACCGAGCTCGAGTGCTTAGCAGTCGTCTTCGCCATTCAGAAGTTCCGACCGTATCTACATGGCCGCGAGTTCACAATAGTGACCGATCACCACTCACTATGCTGGCTTGTGGGACTTCGTGACCCGTCTGGCCGCCGGATGGCTCGTTGGGCGTTGCGCCTCCAAGAGTACAGCTTTTCTGTGACCTAGAAAAGCGCGGACGATGTCACACAGATGCCGACTGCTTATCCTGCCTTCTTTCAGTACACAACAACGCTGACGACGATGACATTGATGAATATTTAGTTTCTGTCTCGTCCGACTTCCCAGATGCCAGCAGGTTCAAACGTGAGCAGCAGTGCGACCTAACTCTGAAACTCTTGCTCGAAGCTGCACATAACTCCGCCGACAAGCACTTCAAAATTTCAAATGGCTTGCTGTATAAAAGAAACTATTCAACCGATGGTTTCCCGTTGCTTCTAGTGGTGCCGGAAAGCCTGCGCCAGGTCGTCCTTCGTTTTATGCACGATGACATAACATCCGGTCATCTCGGTTTCACACGTACGCTACATTGACTACGTGAGAGGTTCTTCTGGCCGAAAATGTGGAAGACCACAAAACAGTACGTCGCCAGCTGCGCTATATGTCAGCGCCACAAGCGATCCACCACTGCCCCGGCAGGTTCTTTGCAGCCCATCTCTCCACCGATATCCCCTTTTGAAAAAGTCGGCATCGACTTGCTCAGACACCTTCCTAAGACCCCCTCGGGCCAGCGTTATGTTACAGTGTGCGTGGATTATTTAACGCGTTATATGGAAACGGACGCACTGACATCGGCAACAGCAGCCACTGTTTCTTCGTTTCTGTTACAATGGGTGACACTGCGTCACAGTGCTCCGCGGGTAGTCATCAGTGACCGCGGACAACAATTTATCGCCGATGTGGTTGAAGAAATTTTGCGCCTCTGTGGCTCCTCTTATCGCCGCTCCACCCCTTACCATCCGGAAACTAACGGTCTCAATGAGAGAACAAATCAAACTCTCACGAATATGCTATCGATGTACGTTGATGCAGACCACAGGAACTGGGACGCTGTCTTACCGTTTGTTGCTTACGCGTATAACATCGTAAAGCTTGAAGTTACTAGACATTCGCCCTTCCTTTGCTTTACGCATGAAATCCACGGAGTTTTCCGGACACTCTATTACCTTTCTCGCATCAGGAAGATCTGTCCATCGCTCTGATGTTGTGTCGCGCTGAAGAAGCACGTCAACTAGCGCGCCTTCGAACATTGTCTTCGCAAGAACACAGCAAGAGTCGCTACGATGCCAAGCATATTCCCGTAGAGTTTTCTCCTGGCGACTACGTTTGGCTGTGGACTCCTGTTCGTAGAAAGGATTGTACCGGAAGTTTCTAGCAAACTATTCCGGCCCATTCGTGATAGTCACTCGTCTCAGTGACGTGAATTACGTTGTCGCCCGAGTCACAGCCAATAACCGGCGTTCGCGCACTACGCAAGTTGTTCACGTAGCCCGCCTCACACAGTACCATCATAGGCCTATTTAACTCGCTCGGCGAGCTTCGTCTGCCGCCGGGGAAATGAAACGTAGATGCGCGAGCCTACGGGGCGCGGAAGAAGAAGAAGAGTAGGGGAGCGGCGCCTGGACTGTGTGGTTGGGTGGAAGCGTTCTTGGCCTGTCTCAGAAGTACGCTGCTATTTCACAACGCCTTTTCACCTCATCTGTAAATAAACACAGTCACTCGCAACAATATATATATATATATATATATATATATATTATATATATATATATATATATATATATATATATATACATTGCCCTACTGTAGCAAAGACATCAGCTAGCTTACGAAGTACGTAGACTCACTTGAATCCGCAGTACGACGCAAAAAGTAAAATGTTTCCGTGAGTTCATATGTGCTGATGCATAGAACACATAAGACGTAGGCTAAATTGTTTATAAACAAGAAATACGCACGCTTACGGCGTCGTGTTGTTTTAACAAATACAGAACCACAGACCCCTCTTTGCCTTCCTCCCTCCTGTTTTTTTAGGTCTGTGGAAACAAGAAGGTGCTCTACACAGATCTGTCAAGCTGGTTCTGTAAAGTAGAGAGTGTTATTTAAAACTCGCTGTCCTTTAAAAATTTTCTGCTCAGTGGGGTGATAAGGCCAGCTGGCTGTCTTTGAGACATCAATGGACGTACACGCTACAGACCAGAAAATGTGTCAATGATTGCTGTAATCTCCAGAACACGAGAAGGATAATTTGACAGTTGGTGTCAAGACTCGTCCTCACAACTGAAAGGCAATATCTATGAATAAATGTTAAGCTACGAGTGAGTGACTGTTTATAGTACTGAAGACTGTTGCCTGTGTTGTCAGCAGCTGTGCATTTTTTGTATATTTGGCATATGAGATCTTGCAATTTCTTTTCACAGTGTTTCTCAAGCTAGCTCAGTCATGTTTTTACAGTTTCCTTTCTTCAGTCTCAGTGCAGAAGAGCAAAGAGGATTGTTGTGATCAACGAACAACTAGTTCATTTGTCTTAATTATCACCTACTCTGTGAGCAGTTTTGTGGTGTATGCGTCTTCAGAATGTCCTATAATAAGTGGGAGAGTCAAACAGAACAAAAAGCAAGGAACGGCTCAGTTGGTCAAAGTAGCTGGTGCACCCCACTCTTCCCATATATTATATCTTTGTGGCTTATACTGCTTTACACACATGAAGTTCTCATTGGTTTTCATATTCATGTGATATATAATCATGTTTCCTCAAGGCTTTTCAAGCTGAAACGACCCTTTCCACTTTTAGTTTGACATGCAGATCAAGATATTTAGCATATGTATTATCAACGGCTAAAATTGTCACGTCCACCTGAGAGGCAGTTTAATAGATGAGC
This sequence comes from Rhipicephalus microplus, assembly GCF_013339725.1. Classification (NCBI taxonomy): domain Eukaryota; kingdom Metazoa; phylum Arthropoda; class Arachnida; order Ixodida; family Ixodidae; genus Rhipicephalus; species Rhipicephalus microplus. Next base: position 32,811 of record NW_023612376.1, read on the forward strand.
CACGTAAGGCAAAAACTGCAAGAAGGGTGCTTCATAGGTAATGAAGTTGTGTAGCCACTGGGCAAACGGCCCACACTTGAAAATTTCACCAATAGGATACCGGCAACCAAATAACACATACTCGACTTGCCTGCACTGAAGACCAAGGGCGTCATCAGTCTATCCCTCCACCACACGAAAATTTTTTATTTATTTATTTTATTTATTTACAGGTTCTGCAGGCCTATACTTAGGCCCAAGCAGGAGGGGCAAAACAACAAAAAAGTACAATGTCACAGCACTTAATTAGACAACTTATAGTGCACTTGCACAACAGAGTTACGGCACATAAACAGTGATCAGAACACTCATGCGCAGCAGAAGTCAACTAACTACATTACTCGGGCACTGCGAATACACACCATATGGATACATCATCAGAACTAAACAAAAAAAGTTTCAAGCTGTTTTTCAATATCTTCGGACTGAAAAGCACTTATTGGTAAAGAGTTCCAGTCAGCAATAGTCCTAGGGAAAAAACTATTTTTAAAAGCAGTGGTACGGGCAAAAAACTGGCGCCAATGAATATTTATGCTTATGTCTTGTTTTTCTAGAAGATAGAGGTTTCACACAGTTGGGCAGACTTGTGTAACTTTACCGGAAAGAATTTTGTGTAGGAACGTTAACCGATTAATTTTCCTGCGAGTTTCCAGTGTTTGGATATCATTTAGTTGCATAAGTTGTGTTGGCGAATCATATCTTTTATATTTGCTAAATATAAATCTGACAGCCTTCCGTTGAACTTTTTCAATCAAGGCAATATCTTTTTTACATTGAGGGTCCCAAACAACCGAGGCATATTCGAGTTTTGATCGGATGCAGGTTATATGCCAATAATCTAGTCTCCTTCGTTGAGGATTTAAGTTTCCTCTTAAGAAACCACAGTTTCCTAAGTGCAGCCGTGCATATGCTTGTAATGGTCTGACCACGTAAGTGACTTTGTCAAAGTGACTCCTAGATATTGTATTTTTCTACGTCTTTGAGTGGGTTATGCGGAGAAAATAAGTATAAAGGCTGGGAGTTCGTTTTCTTGTTATTCTCAAGAGAACTGTTTTGTCACTATTAAGTTCCATGCCCCAGTTTTGACACCACTCATCTATACTTGTAAGAGACTGTTGAAGTATATGTGGTCATTTACACAACATATTTCTTTAAAAACAACACAATCATCCGCGAATAATCTGCCTATGTCACAGGTTATCAGTCCATAGCCCATGTTCACGCACTTTGTGAAGGTTTATGTGACCTTACGTTTTCAAATGGAAACATCTTTCTAGGAGAAACAAATATAAATCTTTAGCATCAGTGGTGACATTTGTTTATACAATTTGTTTATGCTACCTGTGTCAACTTGAGGCCAGAATAGAGTAAAATACCTAGTTCGTTAGGGGAACTGAACCTTCTTTCTAGTCAGTATATCCTGACTTGAAGTCAGTCTGCTGCGCACAACTGTAGCGGATCACTCTAGTGAAAGAACTGTTATCTTTGATGGGTCGTTCAAATCGTGTTCTAAAACCAACGTCAAGTACTGCTGTTTTTCTCGAAAAATTAATGCAGTGAAAAACTAATTGCACACAAAACAGGAGCTTATGATTTCATTCTTTTTATATCAAAACCAAATATAACCTACAGCAGAATTATGAAGTATTTATTTCATAGAAGTTCTATTGGCTGGCTGAAGTTCACACAAAAGAACACATTATTTCTTTTTTGGAATGTAACATTGAGTGCTTTGTGACTGTGCTATTTGAATTTGCCACATTTATTGACGGAGCATCATAATTCACACCTGAAGGGCCTCTTCGTACGTGTTTACTACTCTTCGCACGTGATTTGCAGCGAACTAAAAGAAGATGCTTTGCTTGTCGAGCTAGTAATGCATACTCAGGACGTCACTTCTGCATAGATACACCAGCCGCAACCACGAAAGGACAAACCTGCAGTGATAAATCCACACTTTTTCTTGTTTTCTGCTGTACCAATAAGGCTGGCTGAGTGAGCACTGCATCCAGTACCAGGAGGCTTCAGCGACAACGTCCAACTTATAAAACACACACGAGCTGAGAGGAGAAGTACTAACGTGCCAACCATCCAAAAAGGAATGCCGGAGAAAAGAGCGGCGATTACTTTTACAGCTCATAAAAACATGCTAAGAGTTCAAAGTTGTAACGTTACTGATATTGCAGCCAGGTAAAATAAGGGTACACCGAGGAAAGATACCGAGGATACGCCATCAAGAAATGACAAAACGAGAACCGATGGAGGTTTCTTCATCAGATGAACTGCCTTCAACTGATAAGGCGAGTAAGTAACTGACAAACAATGAGTGCACGAAAAAGAGCTGTCACACGAAGTATGGATATGTAGGGTTTAACGTCCCAAAACCACCATATTATTATGAGAGACGCCGTAGTGGAGGGCTCTGGAAATTTCGACCACCTGGAGTTCGTTAACCTGCACCCAAATATGAGCACACGAGCCTACAACCTTTCCGTCTCCATCGGAAATGCAGCCGCCACTGCCGGGATTTCATCACACGACCTGCGGGTTGTCACACGAGGTCGTCAGCAGTCAAATGGCACAGGCTAGAATCGGGAGTAGTGCCAGGGTAGGCACAGGGAGGCTATACTGTAGCCCCCGCCTCCCTCCCCCCCCCCCCCCAATTTTCGCCTGACCACTGTGTTGTGTTATGACTATGTGTTACGACTATGTTCCCAAGAGCAAATAGTCGTAACACAATGGCCAAGTTTTCCGCCTCTCTGCTCCTCCTGAAGAACCTTGCCTATCGTGGGTGCACCCCCGGTACAGACAAATCCTGGCACCGACCCTGGCTAAAATACAATAAGAACAACAGAAAACTCAAAGCAAATGTTACCACCATACTTTGACTTCTTGCTTTGTGTGCAAAGAATCTAGCGAGAAGTATGCGGAACACCAAATGAAAGCACCACATTCAACACCTGCTACCCCCTGCTGTCATAATAGTACAAAGTACTAAAGAAGCATCCAAAAAGCAATCCTACGAAGCAAAATATTAAAAGCATCAGGAGGCTGTGTGTGCCTGACTGAGACAACACCGCAACAAAAAGAAGAAGCTTTCAGGCATGTCAGCAGTTCATGCACAGCACTGAGAATTCATGAAAACCTACCTTCAATGCCTTTTTTGCACAAGAGCATTAAAAGGAATACACACTGATGGAGAAGAAAGCCATTACTCACATCCGGCTCTTTTGCACTGATGGAAAATACTGAAACCTGGCTTCCTAACAATGGCTTCAGTGCAACTCTTGAACATACCCTCAAAAGTGGTGAATGCAAATGAACGAGACATCAAGGCAGTCTACAATGCGATACAATGAACATGCTAACCATAAACCATGAACGTATGCTAGAGTGGATGCCGCCAAAAATCTTGAACACTGGGAACAGTCAACGTTCCCAACCGAAATCTCCACCCACAAACACAATAAGAATACTCCGATGACCTGCTGCCCATCTCCATTATGCGAACAGGGGCTTGTACACACACAAGTAATCTTTCCGTGATTTAAGTACTCTTGCTTTCAGGCTTATACAAATCGTCTGACCAAATTTCTCTTTAATAAGCTCACCACCTTTATTGTGGCTGGGAGTGTGTTCAAATTAAAGGAGACAGAGAGCACTGGTGGGGCTGCATGCAGATGGTGTTCTTCGAATAAATGAGCAATGGTCTGTATGGTAATCTTTGACCACCTTTCACGTCTGAGCCATTTGTTATATTCACTTTAACATGTTAGTGTAGTAGTTGTGCCTAATGAAAGGCATGAAAGACATAAATATCACTAAGAGGCATGTAAGCTTTGACTAGTCTTTTACTTATTGCAAATTTGAACTGCAATAGAATAAAAAAATCTAATTGTTGCTCTAGTGACACTGTTTAATATAGAGAAATATTTGTACTTTGTTTCTGCCAGTTTTTGACATGCAATGAGTGGAGACTTTAGCTAAAGTGAGGCTTGGAAGCTGATCAGATAATAACAATCAACGTGCTTTCTTGTATAGCCCCTGTCAGACTCGGCTCTCATGTTCATATTCTTCTTCTTCTCTTCTTCTTTTCTTCTTCTTCTATTATTATTATTATTATGATTACTAATATATTATTATTATTATTATATATTATTATTATTATTATATTATTATTATTATTATTATTATTATTATTATTATTATTATATATATTTATTAATAAATGTGTATGTATAGGGCTCACATGTTCCTGAATTTATATGACCTTCCTTAAAATCTAATGCAGTGCCTTGCTCCAAACAACTTTTCAATATGCAAAATGCCATCACTAGCTGTCCTCGTACTTGATTTACCGTGAATGTTTATGATTCAGTGAACTGCAGGAAACGTTGCTGCAATGAACTGAGTTTCTCAGCGACAAATTCAGTTCATTGCACTAAATCTGCCGGGAGTCTGCATAGTAGGATTATTTCAGTGTGCTGGAGTTGTCTAAAAAAATAACTACTCAGGCAGAAGGTACACAGTTACGGCAACAGTGGAGTCGAGAAGAGGTCCTACTAGTGAATTTTCACTTAAACAAGTAGGGGAAGAACTACTATAACTAATCTTGTGATCCAGTAAGCTTTCTTGTGTTTAGATTGGAACGACAAAGAAAGAAAAAAAAGAGCTAACGTGCACGAGCACAGGCTTCCCGAGTGGTACTGCGATGATGTTTTGAGAGAAAAAAGGAACTAATTGAGAAGGTATAGTAAACATAAAAAACAATCACGCATCAGATTTCTTTCAATCATACTGCAGGGTAAAGGAATCCTTCACTTCTGTGTACTTGTTTTTTTTATTTTTTTTATATTGCTGGTCAATTTTGCGTATCGCCATGTGGATTTAGTATATATCTGTTCTGTAATTTTCAATAAACTTCAGCCGCGAATCGGCACTTGAGTTCCTGTGGCTCATTTGTTTTTAATATTTTTTGTTGTACTGTTCTAATATCATGAATCCTTGAATAGGACCAAATTATTCCGTCAGTCCTATTCAAGCTTTCTGGCTCCTAGAGTTGTATTACTAAACCATGTCAGAGTAATGACCAAGCATACCTTTCAAAATGTTTGGAGGAGCGTTTGATGTACGACAGCGTTCACAGCATTCGTCATATTGGTTACGTGAATATTGCTTTTTGCTGTTCAGGGGCACATGCACGGTCTTAATCTTTAATTTTTGCAAATTAGGCGTTACAAGCTTCAGTGCTTTTACGATGAGGATGAGTTAGGAAAGACAATTAAGCATGACTTACGACACCACGAGCTTGTTGATCTACAAATGAAACAAAGCTCAAGATGCAAGAGCACACCGTCTTTTAATCCAACTGATTGAAATTTCAGGTATTTAGAATACTGCCTCAACCTTTTTAAGTGAGGTCTGGTTGCATGGGTCAAGCTCACAGCAAACAAGAAGTACACTTTACTTTCATAGTACTTGAGCGTAAGTACCAGGCAATAAATCATTGAAATTACATTCTCAATATTTAATTGTGGCACTCGAGAACTAGCAAATTTGTAAACCTATGCTAAACATAAATTTACTGAATCATATAGTAGCATTAACTGTTATTTATTAATTTTTGTAGCCATCATAACTCAGGTGTCACATATTTATTGGGCATTTTTTTCGCACATAAGTTATCATTTCAGATATAACAAATGTATAAAATCACAGAAAAAATATTTTTACTTTGCCTGAAGAAATGATGCTGGTAAGGCTTTATTAGCCAGATTGACTTGACAACCAGTTAACATGCAATTTTAATCATGACATTGTGGGAACGTTTATTGATATTATGTATGTGGGACATTTTTGCTGTTTCTGGCTATTTTGCACTGATGATAATTCTTCATAGGAAGTGAATATCTGTCTTGTTTTTCATAAAACTTCAATGAAAGTTACTTCAGAGAAAGTTGTTTTAAGTTGGAAGCATGACACCAATGAGGGATGGTTAGACCATATCATTCATCATGCATGCGTGTACAAGAGTCTAGTTCACTGCTACCATATGTGCCTTCCAAAGCGCTGTCACACAGCTATAGGCAGAAGCTTCTTCATCATGTAACATAGACAAGATGTGTAGTCACTGGCAGGAAGGTAGGCTTCATGTCAATGAGAGTAAAAGAACATGGTCACTGGGTAGACCTACACTCACGCTAGAGCAAGTTTTACAGAGTTGCAACCAATTTCTGCATAGAGTGTCATGCATATACATTTCATTAATTCCATTGCTCATTAGAAGGTAGGGTCTGGTCGAATAATGCCGGTTCATATTGGCTTTCTGTATTTGTTGGGACCAAGTATCACATGAGTGATGCAGCAGCAGCTACAAAAGCTGGAGCAACTGTGCGTGACCTAGAAATGTCTGGAGTAAGAATATATTCCACCCATCGCAGAACCATGCAATCAACACAAGCCTATAAGTTTGTCTTTTGCAAGGCAGCAGTATAGTCAATGGCACGGGAAGAACCCCAGAAACCTCGCTGAGTTAAGTGGTTGGGCCTGCAAACATATCCAGCAATGTCACAATGTGATTGAATCTTCAAGTGCTGGAAAGCATTCAACACAGGTGGTACGTAAACCCACGTGATGCCATACACCTTACGTTATCTGCCAGGGGAAGCTTTTGGATTTTCCTGCCTAATAGGGCATGAAAGAGAGTCTAGTAATACGCCTAATTGTACTTGCAAGTAGGCATATAATGTCAGTTCTTGGGGCACCCTTGTGTTAAAGCTAATATGTCTCCTGTTACTGCAAACGACCCTGCTCCACTGAGAGTTAGCAGCGTCATACTTATAATTCTTGCGGATGGCAGAATTTGTTGTCATGTCAACCAGTCGCGATTTTTTAAGGTGTATATTTCTCTGGGACAGGTGAACATGTTGTCTGGCTATGTGACAGGGCATCAATGACAATGTTGACAGCTCCTATGATATGTTTTGGATATGTTTAAAATCTGCTCCAGTTCATGTGAATTTTGTATGCAGCGATTGTAACTGAGGGAGTGTAACATGTACCGATAAGAGATGTACTCACGGTGTTCTATGACAAAAAAATCACGTAATTTCTCCCATGTAATAATGTATTGACATAAGCACTACCTTTTATACCCACTTGTAAGCACAATTAGGTATATCACAATAGAGAATCTTTCACATACACCCAAGTACACGGGAAATCTAAAAAATTTCCCAGGAAATAACATAAGGTGTAGTATATAATCAGTTAAGTGTACGTACCACCTGAGTAGATTGCTTTACGGCACTTCAAGATTCAGTCACATTGTCATATTGCTGGATATGTTTACAGTGCTAACCAAATGATACAGTGACACTTTTGAGGATCTATTGGCTTCAGTCTCCACAAAAAATGCTGTGACGCTGCTCAGGTGGTGGGCATAAGTTTTCAGGACAAGTTAGGGAACTGATTGGCCGCCATATGTACTCCTTTGACTAGTCGGTGATCTAGCACAAATTGAATTCAAGATGTCGTACGATGATGTATAGTGGAACTCTCCTTTGATATTCAGGGAGTCGCATATAGTGTCGCCCAAGCATCTGTTGATCCCCAAAAGCTTTAATGGGAGTTCTTGGACTAAGGGAGCTCAATATAGTAGAATTTATATGTACCAATAGCACGAATGGAGGTAATGTATAATTGCCTGGCACCAGGGTACGAAGTGTTAGTATAGTATAAAAACAATGAATGGGCATATTACTATTGAAGCAGCAGGTAGGTAATATTGTTTGAAACCACCTCAATTCAGCCCACGTATGGAAACCAGTGCAGCTTTGATGCACGCAAACACCTGGAGAAATCGTTAAGACATTCCGCCCCCCCCCCCCAAAAAAAAAGTGGTGAACCAGTTTCTTGCCATCAATTCTCTCCACCTAATCTGGTATGTGCACAGAATACGCAGCACGAAACCTTGCTCTTCCACTCAGTGTACCGTAACCGCTTGAATTTCAGCTTGACGAGGTTGTGTCATTATAGGTAGGTATAATCGGCTTCTCTGTAATCTCTGAGAACGTGGGGCAGTAATTGGCAGACTAAGTTGCTGCGAACTATTGACGTGGTCACCATGTTGCTCACGACAATCAGCATGTCATAAATGATGCCCATAGCTAACCGCATTAGCCCAACCTACTATACTACACTGTAGAACAACTTGTCTGCTTTGCCCACTGACATGGCCTGACAGCGCTGAAGTACTTCCGCACTTCACTAAAAAGCACTTCACTAGCAATATGCGCAGGTGACAGCGTTGAAGTACTTACCCACAGTTCGTTAGAAAGCTAGCAATGTAGGAGCAATGGCCGCCGGAGATCACGGGCTCAGTAACAACACTTCGCAGCCGCACCACTATTTCATGAGCGTCCAAATTCCTCACCAGACACTCCCGTACATAAAGAGTGCAACATTCATTAATCATCGACTCCGTGAATCGCGACAACAGAGATGAGGTACTCGGAAGCAAAGACACTTTCACCTTTGACAAAACACAACACGCAGACGGGAACAATAGAAAATAAACTCAAGACACAGCGCTGATGCACTCCGTTTTAACATCGCAATCTACAAAACGCAATAATCCCAACAGCCACCCGCACATACGCACAAGCACTTTTACCCGGCTGCCATCTTTGCCAGTGAGATGATGATGATGATAATGAGACCATTTTTGTTACAGTGTACTAAACTTTACCTTTGTAGCTGGTAGGCACTACGTAATAATTATTAAATATTACAATAAAATAAAAAAAGTTAAAAAAAGCAAACAGGCACTTCTATTTTTTTACTGCTTGTGGCGTGGTACGCGTGATTGGTTAGAATGCTCACGTGTAGTTCGTATCTTTTGTGCTAGGACCATAGCCCACGAGCGGCGTGGCTCTAGTAAGCGCTTGTTCACTCAACTTCAGCTATTGTGGTGATATTCTGGCCAACAGAGCCCTCAAATTGCAGAATGTTATGCAAGATATACCAAAATTACATATACCAAAATCATTTAGAAACATAGGTTGCCCTACACAATTCTACGGGTTTCCACGTTTGTCAACCAGTCTGCGATTTAATACTTGACCTGCGCACTCGACCAGCCATCTAAGCGAAGCTGTAGTTACATAAGCGTATATTCCATTAGTTCATCACAGAATCAACAGAATGCAGGCGTTCTTACTCCATTGCCATCCGCAAATTAACAAAAAAAAAAAAAACAGGTTATATGGGTAGCGCTACCAGCGGCGATCTGTCGAACGAGAGTGGAGACGCGCTCCAGTAGAAATTCCGCCATCTGGGCAAATCAGAAGTATACTAGGTCGTGCCTGCAAGGCCTACTTCCAGCACATTTGTTTTCCGATTTGCTTACTCAGAGCAGATTTTTCCCCGTCTTCGTGTGTAGCTTGTGTGGCATTTGCAGCTGAAAGCTAACGTGTTGTTGTACGCAGGCAGTGTTGCGGACTATGCCTTCAGTGTTTCTTGGTGAACAATGAAAGCATAGTCCAAATATACTTGTGTGTCACGGTATTGCATGTGTAGCGCTAGTAGCTGCAATATTTGGCGTACTTCGCAGGCTGTGATGTGAATGAATTCATACTTGAGTGCTTCATTTGTTAGTCACAAAGAAGTGTGTGTAGTGCACGTGTCAAGCTCTTAATCATGAAAGTCTTTTTTCTTGTTACTTTGTAGTGTCGTACAGGTGTTATAATGTAACAATTTATTTCTCACAGGCATGTTCGGAAAAAGGCCCGTCGTGAGGTTGACAGTCTGCTTGAAGCTTTAGCAGAGTCTGACTCTGTAGCTTCACATGCATGGGTTTATTGTAGCCCAGACGCGGTTGCATATCTATACCAACCAATAGAAAAGTTATAGCTACGGTCAATGAAGGAACAACACGGGGAATATAATCACGGTGCATAAATTATTACTAAATAAGTCACTTGCACTTACAAATTTATTACAGATGTAAAGATTTAAGTATCAGACTTCTATATAGCGGCCCCCCTGCCCCTGGACAGAATCTTGTATCCGCCTTTGACAATTGTCGTCTGAAGAAAAAATCTGGCTGTTGGCCAAATTGGGCTATTTATTGGCTTGATTGAATTTTTAAGTTGGTGTCACTTTTTGCCTCTCAATCATGATTGCTTTGACTTTCTCAAAGGTGCTGTGCGAAAGGTTCACCCTGCCAATAAATTCGCCATAGAGGCAGCCATTCAAGAATGGTTGCGTCATGCCCAAGCAAGGCGGAGGAATGCAGCAAGAGGTAATAAAGCTGCTATGCATTTTGCAGTAAGCTTAAAGAAACTGACAGCTCATTTCTGCAGTGACCAGCTTTTTTCTGTTGCAATCGAAAATCGTTGGTCTCAGTATCCTATCAGTGTGATGTAAACGGAAAATACTGTAAAAATTTCGTATCTGCTGTGTGGACTAGTTCGAGCTTTGGAAACGAGCTGGAAGCAGTGATGTGCGAGCATGATAACGGTAATAAGCCAGAATTTATGTAATAGACTATATCATTAGTTCTGCTCATCCTGTGGAGACACCCATTCATGGTAAATCTAGATACAGCATTTTGAATCTCACATAAAGACAACAGTTTATGTAATCTCTCTTGAGTTTGCCTACAAAAGCACTAGAGTGCATCTCCATGCAATCTCGGACACCACAGTTCACAGAAGGTGTGCTGCTCTACTGTTACCATAACGGCCGCTTTTCTTCCTAGATTATTTTATCTCATTACGCTATCAAATAAATAAATGCACATGGCTGCGTGGCATAAACAGCACAGCGTTAAAGACGAAGTATAATGCAATAATGACAAGAATTTGCATATCTCAATTTTGTGTCACATAGAACGAAGCCATCCCCGCATAGGCGGTACATGCATTTCTTTTTAATTTTATGTCACACTATATACTTCCTACTAAAATCACAAGCGGCATGATCAAAATAGTCACGAAGCTTATTTTTCAGTTACACTAGAATCTTGTGACGTGTTCCGGTGTATTGTTGATCCCTTTATTGGTTACGTTTCTCAACGTACTTGGACATTAGGTCGCCTCTGAGATATTCTCAGCAAGATGAGTGTTATCTGATAGCTTTATGACACAATAAGGCAGGCAATTGCGCATACGCTGGATACTCAAGTTTGTGTCCAGTGTAGCTTTTCTGCTGCACTGTTGTATGAGAACATTACTTCTTTTTGTAGTAAGATGTTTCGGAACTGACATTTACAAATAAGCAAAGCTGTGTTCCTGAAGTAGGCATCATCTTTCTCAATTCTTCTGTAAGTTCAAAAGTGGAGCATCACAATTTAAGCCAAGCATTTTATTTCTCATGGTAATATAGAGTATCAGTACTGCTTGTGCGCTCTTGCTTGGAATGTCTTATAGTATTTCTTTTCACTGTTTCTGTATAGCTTATATTGATTCTCTTTTTTTTTGTATTCTTAGGATCAACTGGCTGTGGGGAGTAGCCATGGCGCATTATGAAGCTTTCAAGGGGACCTTCTTTTTAAGAGGAACTTCGTTGAAGATTTTCGTGCAGCAATTTTTTATTCACATCATTTGAAGCGTTCAAGGCGAACTTTAATGAGGACCTTTGTATGGTATTTTTTCTTTCACCTAACTTTAGGCTTTCAAGGGGAGCTTCGTTGAACAATTTTTCATTCACATCACCTAAAGCATTCAAAGTGAATTTCATTGAACTTTTGTACATTCTCATAACTTTGAAACTTTCAAGGGGAACTTGGTCGAGGATTTTTGGCCAGCAATTTTTTATTCACATCCCGTCGAAGCGTTCAAGGCGAACTTCATTGTAGACTGTTGTACAGTAATTTTTCATTCAGATACTGTAAAGCTTTCGAGGGAAACTTTGTTGCTAAGCAATTTTTTATTCACTTTCCTTCAAAGCGTTCAAAGGGAACTTCTTGAGCTTTTGTGCATTCTCATAACTTTGAAACTTTCAAGGGGAACTTCGTCATATATTTTCGTCAGCAATTCTTTATTTACACCACTTCGAAGCGTTCAAAGCGAACTTCATTGTAGACTTTTTACAGTAATTCTTCATTCGCATAACTTTAAAATTTCAAGGGGAACTTCGTTGAAGATATTTGGTCAGCAATTTTTTATTCACGTGACTTCGAAGCGTTCAAGGCGAACGTCATTGAATAATTTTGTACTATACGTTTTCTTTCACATACCTTCACTTACATTCAAGTCCGATTTATTTTATGTTCAATAAATGTGATTGAAAACAATGTGCAGTCTGCAGAAATAAATCTCTAATATTTTGAGGGCCCAGCATAAACATGCAGGTTAGATGGCACCTTGTACTTGATGATACCGTAAGGCTGCTGGGGCTTTCTTTACCAAATATAGCTAAACTTTTGTGAAGAACTTTTTTCTATGAACCTCCTCAGGCTTGCTGTGTGTATAGTTCTGTGTGCCAGAGGCCTGCGCTGCCACTGCAGTGTGGCTCTTAGCTGGTGTGGTATACTTACAGAAAGCATTGACCCCGTGAAGCTGGCCTTAATAATTAGGTTTAGTGTCTGACAGTAATCGGGCCAGCTTCAAATCTTTGATGCTTTACCGTGAGTAGTTGGTGTGTTAGACATGCCTTCCCATGGCAGTCTTGCTCATTGCTGCCCGGCTGTACTTCGATACCCACTCGTCCCACTAGTCTTCGATACTAGTCTTCGATACCCACTAGTCTTCGATACCCACTCTTAACTACAGCCGAGCAGCTATGAGCAAGATGGCTATGGGACTGCAGGTATAACACACCGACTACATGCGGTAAGTCTGAACAGTGCAAGAAAAAAAGCTTTTATTTAATAAATGTCCATTCCGCGTCCATGTGAAACGTACCTGCAAGCTTACCCGGACGAACATTTTGTAGTTGCGGGCGCATCTAATCTTCGTAATTTGGATTTCTATGTATATCTAAGAGACATTTACAAGGTCCATAAGAAACACTCCATCGATGTCCATACAATATACGTGGTTCACTGGGAATTTGATCGATCGCTTCACACCTATGCAGAGCTTTCCATAGCAGTTAAGCTGTCAAATATGTTAAAAATTAGCACTCACGTTGTGCACACCCTACTATAGTCCTCGTTATTTTTGCGATGTTTAGCCTAAACGCTTGATAGTAGCATAATCTGGTACTTTTCCATAGCGTATACATGTAATGTTGTCAGGACTAAGTTAATAGCAGACAGGCGTAGGTGGACTGTTACGGCTTTGCAAATTTCTTACTGCACGAGCTGCCGTATTGTGTTCACGCGGACTAGAGTATGTCGCAGTCAGAGCGAGGTGTATGTGAGACTAAAAGTACACACACATGTGACCATGCTGGGTCACGTTTTCAGGGGCGTGGCCAGTATTTATTTCTGGGTGAAGCGTTGAACCCATACTGTGGGTGAACCGGTATCATTGAATTGAATAGTATAGTTTGAACACAACCTTGTGGCAACGCCTAGCACCTTATACTACTGTCACACACGTCCCGTTAATTAGGGAGGCAATCGCCGGGCTAATTCTAAGAGCCGAAGTATCGGCCCCCCGAACCGCACCACGAAGCGTGGACCATTTAAGAGTGGTCCTTATTGGTGCGCCAGCGGACGCCGGCTGTGGTCCAAAGAACAAGTCAGAGCCGAGAGTTGATAAACAAAACAAATGTTATATTCTCAGAAATGGCAGATCGAAAACAACACAAAAATGCACACTCCACAATAGTTACATACAATACGTCACCAATCAAACAACGTACTACACAGTACAATCAGCCACACTCAAAACAACGGACACAGACAACGATACGCACTACAATGCAGTCGCATGCATACAACCAAGACACTTAAAGACTAAAGAGATATAAAACCTATTCAGTCCAAAGTCCTTGGAACAAAAGTCTGAATGATACTCTTCCGAGAATCTATCACTCAAAGTCCAGCGTTGTTGTCGTTCCGCAGCCCTCGAAGTTTCTCTTCCAGGAACCTCCCGTCTTCAATGGGCCCCTCTTCAACTTCAACTTCTTCGCCGGAACACGTCGGCTTCACACTCGCAGCTGTTGCCCGGGTCTTCGCTCGATAGCGGTAAACACACGCTCTTGCCTGTAGCCCGAGCCTTCACCCCTCAGGTGGAAATCCTCTTCATCTCCGGCTTCGTCCCTACGGACCAAACCTTCGCCGACTACTCGGCGGAATCCCTACGCGCTCCGGCGCTAACTTTCCGTCTCCTCCTGCTCTCTCGTCTCGGCTGCTCGATTAAATACGTTCCGCGCCACCTTCCAGAACGTTCTCCTCATTTCGTCGGCGCGAACGCGCAGCGAAGGCTGGGGAGGCACGAGACGGTTCGACTGCCCTCTCCAGAGGATGATTCACTCGGTCTGACCACGCCTCCTTCGTTCTAGAAAAATCGCGGCCTTGCTGGGCCGCCGATGTGGTGAGGAGGATCGTCTGCGAAGCCGTGCTTCTGTGGGGAGAGCGCGCGCCCGGGAGCCTTGGATGTTTGCTTTCTCTTCTTTTTTTTTTTTTACCTCGCGGCGTTTCTGCCGCCCGTTGTCGCAAGGATTTGGCGGTGCGCTCTTTTTTTCTTAGCGCTCGTTCTGTGACACTGCCCCCCACTTTAAGATATTATCTCATAATATTCAAACCACACAAACGAGCGCGAACAGTCACCACACATCCTCACAGAGTGTAACACAATCCGTCGCTCGTGACACGTCACATTCACATATATCACTCAATACGATTGGACATTGTAATTCAATTACACAACACGGGAAAACACAACCACAAGCACATGAGTACAACACTCCACCACACATTCCCAACGATACAAATGTACAAAGTTCTCTTTTACAACAAATTATACAACACTATACTCACCATCGCACAGAACACTTTGACTCGCTCTACATACACTTGAGACACAGGATAACAAGAACATTAACACAAAATATGGCACTCAGCACTGCCCAACACATTCTGATTCGACCTCAGCACTTATCCTGAATACTTAGAACAGCGCTTGCGCCCCTTTTTGCGGTGCTCGCTCGATCTCTTCTTGTGCTTCCACGTTCTTTTTCGGCGAGCCCTTTCCAACGAAGATATCTGAGGCGTCGTCTCAGCCATCGTTGTCTCTTCCGACACCGTTAATGCGTCATTACATTCGACGGGTCCTGTCTGTTTATTACCCGCTTGCTAATGCCTCTACTTTTTTGCCCGCTGCCAACTCCGTCTCCTTTACATTGTCAGTCGGTCGAGGTCGTGCCGACGTACTTCCAGTTGCTCGGCCTGTGAACTTATTCGACACGATCGTCTTCTCCTTCGCTGTCTCTTGCGCCGCAGCTTCACCTTGGGCTCTAGTGAGATCCGTCACGGGATGTTCCTCCACTGTATCTCGCGGCCGCTGTGTTGGCGAGGGCTCTTTCTTCGGGTCTTCTCCCAAACATTCTGGATCACTTGGCCCTCGCGCCCCATCGATGTTTCCGATGACAAGGTCATACAGGGGGGTCTTCATGCATAAAGCAGTAACCTTCCCGCTGAAGTACGGGGTTTCAACCTCAATTTCTGCTTCGGGAAGCATCCGGACCGTACGGTCAATTAGGCAAACCGTTTCGTCCTGCCTGTCAACTCACTTTCCCGTACCAAATTTCTCCGCACGATAACAGTGGAACTGCCGGTATCTCTTAACACCGTAACTTTTTTGCCCGCAACTTTTCCAGGCCGCGCTGGCATTCCTTTCGTAACACCGGTTGGCTGTTTTGACATTACAGCACCGACAATAGGAATTTTCTCCCCATTTTTCAATTCTACGAACCGTCGGTAACGGCATTATTATCGGATTTCGGTGCCACTTGCACACAGGATACCTTGGAGTTTGACTCGCTCCGTTTCGACATGCATCTGCTTTGTGCCCAGTCTGACCACACTTAACATTTCACTACCGTAGGGCTCGTAAAGATCGTTCGACAGTTTTTCGCGCGATGACCCACTCGGTTACACAGAAAACATCGCTGCATGCTCTCTGGTGCACGCTTCTTTTCTTCAGGAGCCAATTTCTCTTCGAATCATCGGGACAATCCTTCTTGACCTTGGCCAAATTAGTTCCTCCTTGCGCTTCTAAGAATTGATCAGCCAATTCAAGCATTCCTTCAAAACTCCGCCTTCCTCTCTTTCAAATACAGCGACAGGCTTGGGTGGCAACTAGTAAGAAATTGTTCTTTAATTAGCAGCTCTCTAAGTTCATCGTACTCCTGTGCTGTCCCTGAAAGTTCAATCCATCTGTCGAAATAATGGCAAAGTCGGGCGGCATACTGCGTAGCTGTCTCACCATCAGCTGGCTTTCCTGTCCGAAATCTGTCCCGGAATCCTTCCACAGTGAATCTAAATCGCTTCAACAAAGCCGCTTTCACCTTTGCGTAGTTGGCTGCATCGGTCGGCGTCAGCCTACCGTACACACTGAGCGCTTCACCACTCAAGCAGTACCTAAAGCAGTTGCCCATTGCTGTTCCGGCCAATTCTGGCTCCTCGCAATCGTCTCAAATCTTGGAGGTACGGTCTAGGTCGTCCTTCCTTTCATCAAACGCTACGAGCAGCTTGCTTGGGTTCAAGCGGAAGCCGTGATCTTCCTGTTCGCTGCTTTCAACTCTAGCTTGGACGGGAGTTTCACTTCGCTGTTGCAAACGGAGCCGCTCGAGTTCCATCTCGTGCTGCCGCTGCCGCTCCCTTTCAGCCATCTCCGCTTCTCTTTCTTCTCTCGCCCTCTCAGCCGCCAGCTTTTCTCTCTCCAGCTCAGCTGCCTTTTCCTCTTTGACCCTCTCTTTTTCTTCTTTTTCCCTCTGGGTGACCCACTTCCGTAGTTCGGCGCCAGAAAACCCATCTTCTCACCCAGAGCAACTAACTTTTCGAGATCCATGGTGTCTCGCAACTCTCAAATAAAACCTTGCCGCGTGCAAAAAGTATCTGCCTAAATCAGTCTATCGGAGCACTCCCCTGCACTCGTTAACGAGAACACTGAACAACACAAAATCGTTCCGATAGCCCTATCAACAACTCGAGGCTCTTTCTCACTACTTTGGACACACTGTGCACCAAAAGGTCCTGTATCGCGGACGCCAGATTAATTGTCACACACGTCCCGTTAATTAGGGAGGCAATCGCCGGGCTAATTCTAAGAGCCGAAGTATCGGCCCCCCGAACCGCACCACGAAAGCGTGGACAATTTAAGAGTGGTCCTTATTGGTGCGCCAGCGGACGCCGGCTGTGGTCCAAAGAACAAGTCAGAGCCGAGAGTTGATAAACAAAACAAATATTATATTCTCAGAAATGGCAGATCGAAAACAACACACAAGAATGCACACTCCACAATAGTTACATACAATACGTCACCAATCAAACAACGTACTACACAGTACAATCAGCCACACTCAAAACAACGGACACAGACAACGATACGCACTACAATGCAGTCGCATGCATTTAACAACCAAGACACTTAAAGACTAAAGAGATATAAAACCTATTCAGTCCAAAGTCTTCGGAACAAAAGTCTGAATGATACTCTTCCGAGAATCACTCACTCAAGTCCAGCGTTGTTGTCGTTCCGCAGCCCTCGAAGTTTCTCTTCCAGGAAACCTCCCGTCTTCAATGGGCCCCTCTTCAAACTTCAACTTCTTCGCCGGAACACGTCGGCTTCACACTCGCAGCTGTTGCCACGGGTCTTCGCTCGATAGCGGTAAACACACGCTCTTGCCTGTAGCCCGAGCCTTCACCCCTCAGGTGGAAATCCTCTTCATCTCCGGCTTCGTCCCTACGGACCAAAACCTTCGCCGACTACTCGGCGGAATCCCTACGCGCTCCGGCGCTAACTTTCCGTCTTCTCCTGCTCTCGTCTCGGCTGCTCGATTAAATACGTTCCGCGCCACCTTCCAGAACGTTCTCCTCATTTCGTCGGCGCGACGCGCAGCGAAGGCTGGGGAGATGCACGAGATGGTTCGACTGCCCTCTCCGGAGGATGATTCACTCGGTCTGACCACGCCTCCTTCGTTCTAGAAAAATCGCGGCCTTGCTGGGCGCCGATGTGGGGTGAGGAGGATCGTCTGCGAAGCCGTGCTTCTGCGGGGAGAGCGCGCGCCCGGGAGCCTTGGATGTTTGCTTTCTCTTTTTTTTTCTTTTTACCTCGCGGCGTTTCTGCCGCCCGTTGTCGCAAGGATTTGGCGGCGCGCTCTTTTTTTTTTAGCGCTCGTTCTGTGACAACTACCACCTAATTTAATTAGGACAAAAATTGTGCGCTTTTCGCCTCTTACCGGCCGTCATTCTCGCTTGGTATTTACGCGTCATTCTCACACGTATAACCACGGCTTTTCACGCATGTCGAGTTCAAGACTACTGCAGCTGCATACCATCCAGAACTCCGGCATGATGAAATAAAATATGCTGCAATCGGATCAGCTGATGCTGGTTTTTGCAATTTGCTAGGATCGCCTGATTTTTCTTGCTGATTCTTTGTAACGGTGTCTTTTGATGGTGATCAGACCCCTCAAGTTGTATATGGCGCAGAATAACGCAAACGTTTGGCGGAGACGTTACCTAAATCACGGCCTAAGATTCGGAAAATGCGATGCGCAGATCGCGACCGTCTTATTCCCTCCGCTATGGTAGGTGTCCGGGTGACGCGCAACGCAAGCTTAGCACAGTCGTAAGAAGTAGTACGCTTGTTTTGTTGGCTATACAGAAAGCTGTTGCTGTATAAAAGCTATCATTGCATGCTACTTCATTAAAACATTCTTTTACAGTTTTTTTGCGCCAACCACGACCTCGGTCGTGATACCAGCTCGCCAAGCTGAGCGACAGTAGATTTTGTCATTTGTTGGTTGACTACACCATCGCTGCCTTTCTGAGTGCTAAATATCACTTTTGCTATGGAGGCTTGAAATCATTTTAGTTTTGTTGTGAATGAATTTCCCGAGCCACATTTCGGGCGATTTTGTTCGATTTCGACCAATACCTGGCAACACTGATATTGTCATCCGGGCTCTGGGCAAACTAAAGAAAATTTCAGCTGCCTCAGCAACGCCAGCGTTGAGCCTGATTACATTTGTGGGTATAACTTACTGTTCTTCCGTACGAGTGCCTTCTTGGTCTTACCTGTCACGTGCATCTTAATCAACCGCTCGCTGTAGTGTGCGAGTATTCAGCGAGTAAGTAGGACGAACGGTTGCGGCTAGTCCCGTACGTGTGACCCAAGTGATCGATCTTTTTTCTTTCAAATCGAGGGTACATTGTAGAGTACAGGTAATTATTTGATGTGCAACATGTGTAAGATTACCGCAACGTGACGGGAGTCTGTGTCGTCTGTTTATGGCTCGGGTATCTTTTAGAAAAGTACCTGCCTCTCACCAATGATAATTTTATGCTTCTGGGTGTCAAACTTGTGCAGTGGATCGGCAGTGTGTGCTAAATGGTGCATACACGTAGCACTTGTCACACTATTTGGCATAATCGCGTCTTTACGATGCACCTAAAACAAGGCCAACTACTGCAGTTTGCCATGGGTTCAGCGTGGCCGTTATATGGAGCGTGGCCCATTGCAACTAGAGGCAGTTCTCTGTGTGGGAGGTTAGCGCTCTAGACAAGGCTTGTGTGACTTGCTAGCTACATTTATATAATGAGCAGCGACGTTTAAAAGCTTAGTGACATTAATACGAGTAAATAAAATTGGCATCAACATTTATGTCAGTTACTTCGCAGCAAAGAAAGTTGTGGCAGTTATTATGTTGATACGAGCGGAGTCAGCTTCGCAGACAACAAAAGAAGGTCTGAGTTACTCTATCACTTTTTATTGCTTTTCAAGCCCTAGAATACCTTCCAGTTCATTTCGAAAATTCACTACTGCGAGTCAGAAACAAAATAGAGATTTCAAGTAATTATTCATCTGAATTTCCGTGTTTGTCTTGTCTGTTAGCTTCGTGTGGTTTAATAACGTAAACACCCCCCATTCATCATCGAGTGATGCTGCTTCTGCGCACAAATGTTCCAAACTAAGTTTGCTGCACCATCCGAGTAAAATCAATGTAGATTATGCCATGCTGCGCGATAGTCCCACGTTTAGCAGTATGTAGCAGTGGCAATTGCATTGCTTGCATAAGCATTTGCCGCTTCATTTCGAGGCCACCAATCTCACAGCCATGCACCAAAGATTATTTTTATAACTGGACAGTGCTGGCACGCAGTATGTACCATACTTCATCCAGCCTGAAACCAGATGCAATATTTAACCACCCAAAGGTGGAAATTCCGCTGTGGTGAAGAAGTTGCGCACACGTGCTAAACGAACATAAAGCCGTTAAAATTTTTTGAAACGGTGCTGTAATAACGCAGTTAAATGCGTTTGATTATCTAAGCTCAGTAATCACTCCTTCCATTCTTCTTTTCACTACCCCTCCGTTGGTTTCTCTACCGAAGCCGCTTTGCCCTCTTGCCGAGCACCTCTCCTAATCTTGCGCGGCCTACATCATCAATGAAATATTGCTCCAAACACTGTCTTGTTACGGTTGCTGCTGTCAACTGTGTGCTTGTTGGCGAATCGCTGTTGCTGTGCCAGCCGGTGCTTATACGAATAGTGTCGGTATGAACACTGTCCTACGAACCACAGTACCTGATTTGCAAGCACGTGAAATGCATGTGGACATCACGACAAACGATGAGGGTGGACAGCTTCTTGCAAGCTAACAGGAAGTCATAGGTGCTTGCTTGACCAATTGCACCATACTTATTCTGCACGTCATATTCAATGTTTTGAGGTCACGTGCCAGCCCGAAAGGCATGTAGGGATTGTTTCTTGGAATTTGTGGAGAACTGGCGGCTTGTTGCGCTGCCACGTGGAGAATAATTGATCATGCAGCGTTTTGCATAAGATGCACGTATTTACTTCAAACGTTTGAAAAAAATTATTGGAGGTAGTTGGGGGCCCTCTAAGTGAACCGGAGTGTGTGGATTTTAAATAAGCATTGCTTTAGTTACTTGCCATTCACAAGGAACAAGGCAGGGCGGCTGAAAAGAGGCACCTGGGGGCTAAGGAAGCTCTATTTCACCATTGCAAAGCGTAATTTACTAAAAACGGCCTATGTCGACGTGGGAGTTCTTTTGTAAGCGTTTTATTTAGAATCGGAGGAGATAGAATGAAGGAACAGGAGGGATCAAAAAGGTTGCAGGCAAAGTAAGAAAATTAAGAAATACTTTCAACACATGTGAAAGCACAAAATGAATAAAACACATCATCAACATTGGCACGTGTTGTTTTTCAAAGCTTGAGATTGCAGACTGGGATGACTTTAGTCATTTATTTGTGTCTTGAGTAGATGCTAGGTGGCGTTGTGATTCGGAGGAGTCAATTTGTTGTGATTTTTGCGGCAGAAATATGGTAAGTGAGGTGCAAAACAGGCTAATTAGATTCTTTGGGCTCGAGCGCTTCATTTCAATTGATTCCATGTTGTTCGGATGCCATTTTATCTCCATTTTATTGACGCGATGTGGTCTCCACCCGTTCTATGCACCTTCCATGCCTATTGTCATGTCTCCGCCATGACAATCGCCTTGATCAATCATGTGTGGCTCCATTTCATTGTTTTGTTTCATGTCTGCCCTCTTCTAGAAAGAATACTTACAAAATAGCCCCATCGATTTATCGCACATCTAACTTGAAATGAACTTTTTACTCTTTCTTTATATTTCAAATAAATAATGCTTTGCTGCTGTTGTCATCAACGTACGCTATATATAGCATAAACACACAAGTAAAATTTTTAAACTTTTAGTCTTCTGTGCGTGAAAAATGAAAATATAAAGTGCACATAATTTAGGTGCTGATTAGCTGGTATATCATTGAATACCCTCTTATTAGGGGCTTGTGTTCGTAAACAGAACCGTAGGTGTAAAATATTTGGGTTCACGTCATCACTTTCGGGGCATTTTTGCACCTTACAAATTGATGCCGTTTGCAGCAGGGCAGTTGTGTATCGCCTACTGAACACTTGCGAAACCACCTTTGTGCGTAAATAGTGGGAGTGCACCCACAGGTAAGGGTAACAGATGTACCAGAATGGCGTTTTTCAAGTTTTGAACAGTGTTGAAACCCTTGAGACATCTATTAACAATTTACGGGACACAAAGGTGGATAGAAGGTTTTTATGAAGAAGGATCACCATTTGGAATGACATATTTGCTATTATTAGGGTAAAAAAAATAATGATACCAGTGGCAGGGTCACGGAATTTGGTTCGCCCTTACGAATTGACCACCCCCTCTGAAAGAGCACATGGAATGCTTGAAAAGTACACATAGTGGAACAGTACGTGTGCAACCACGCCACCAAATGTTACCTTATTACACCCACAATAAACAAGTAACAATAAGCAACATGTTTGAGCACAACCAGTCCATTAGATGAGAATCGATGACATGCAGAAGCTATGTGGCTAAAATGTAATTGTTATCGCAATGTAATCGACAAAGTAATGTTGTAAACAGCAGCAGAGGCAAACATGAGTAGCCGTGAAGCGGCTTCGAAGCTCGTGCACTTGACCGGTTTGTCTGTGCCTGCATTGACATGATGCTAAAACTGTTTCATTCTGGCATTGCATGAAAGAGCGTGTTGTGATGAGTGCCTATGCTGTCCCACCTCTGGCTAGAACGGAGATAAACAGGTATTTAATTGTAAGCATAAAAATGAGCAACAGATCTGGCCCTTCGCGTCAGCCACGAGGAAGTCAAATAACATAGAGCTTGATTTGCTGCAAATATTTTTAGCATTCAAATTTCCTCAGTCTGAGCAACATGGCACACGAAAGTTTGTTGGCACTGTCGCCCCTATCTGCGACCACACTTTAATATGGACATTCCGTGCCTGCACTGTGGAGCGCGTCCAGCCTTCAACATTTCAGAAATGCTCGGTGTCTGCTGAATGTCAGCAGATTTTACACAAGGTCTGTACAACGCTGTCGGGTGTTTGAAAAACACATCAGTTTTCCAGTTATTTCTTTTTTTAGCCTAGCAAAAGTTGTCATCCTGCCATGATAACAAGGAATTCCTTTTTGCTCGTGCTGTTGACTTTTGGTTTGCATTCCAAGGCTTGTTTAGGGCAGTGTGTCGGCTATCGCTTGGAAAGCAGTGCTAGTACAGAGTGGCAAGTTTCAAAATGTCTCGTAAGTGCTTTTTATTCATAAAAACCAGAAAAGCTGAAGTCTAAAAGTGACGCTTCCCTTAAGGGCTGAGCTCCTGGTAGTCACTTGCTCTTTAAAGCAGAGCATTTTTAGAGAACTAAAAGCACCTTAACCATATCTGTCTGTCAGTTGGTCTGTGTAGTATCTATGTGATAGATCAATTTAATGTAGCCTATAAGATTTGGGCACGCTGTGACTGTCTCCTTAACCTGACACTTTAGGTCAGCAACTCACTTATGAGTTCACTTAGTCGAGACTCGTTCATACTCAATTACGCCATGTGCTTGAGTGCGTAAGGGTGAGTAATATTTTAGCTAGCTTAAGGCCGAGCGAGTCTTGTTTAGAAATTCTGGTGGGTCAGAATGAGCCCCAGGCGCGAAGTACGTATGAGTGAGTTTGAGTGAGCTCAAAGTTTTCGCCAACTAATGTTTGACATGGACCAAAACTTGCATGACAGTACAGAGTATGTTATAAAAGGGTGTGATTCAGCAAGTCACTGACATTTGGCTTCTGTATTATACAAGATTTTTATTTACACTACTTGCAGATGCGTTAGAGAGCCAAAATGTATGGTTGACTGTTTTTGAAAAGTCTCTCGTCACTGTTATTTCGACCACTGATACACCTTGCACCGAGCACTCTTGTCTTCCTTTATTGCTTGCTGCACCATCCAGTGTACCAAGGGTCGGTTCTGCAGTTTCCATAACGTACTGGGCGTGAGGCCCACCACTGGAGGTGGGAGTGGTGCAATCGCTGTGACATGCAGGGTTGGGTCACGTGATCTCACCTTGCACTGGCAAAGGAAAACTGGAAGATGCATGTGGATTTTACCGTGACTTTGCAGTGTGTCTTCATTTTCAAACAGCGTTGTTTTGCTCTGGCTTCATGTGTGCAGACTTCTGCAGGCTACACAATCCGGAAAGGCAGCAAAAGTTACCGGCGGCATGCCCCAGTGCGCTACATACGTGAGGGCACTCTCATGGCGTCTCGCAGTGCCACTGTCATCTCTCTTATTTGTGCTGTGGTTGTTTTCAACTATGGGGTTAACATGAACACCGACCATGAATTCTCGCATAAAAGCAAACATTTAGTTTTCCACACGGGATCCACGCTCGCAACTAAAACTGAATGTGTGAAAAGTCCAATTATGCATATTTTAAATGAGATAAAGGCGTGTATATCTGGGGAAGTCTGTCATTGTCATTACACTCAAGAATGTGCCCCGTTGTTGTCCGAATTTTCAGAGAGTCTAGATATATCCCGGAAAGTTATTTCTTTTTCCCTATTTTGGTAATTTCACCTTATTCCAGTCTATTTCGTTGTCAGTTGCTTCTGTGTGTTCGACCAGCACATTGGACGAAACCTTCTTTCTTACATCATATATGTGCCGCTCCAGTTAGAGCTACTTCTCTCGCCAAGGTAACCTATCAGTAGCCTGTACCACTCCCACCCTCTACCCGGCTTCCCTTCTCTATGTGTGTACTCGACCACACTGGTTTCCATCCACCAGTAGCGTAGCCAGGAGGTGGCACAGCCGGCCCGTGCCTCTGCTCTCCCATTATTTTCCTATGGTACATAGGGCGCAGAAATAACAGTCTACCACATCTACTGGCCTAGCTGGGACCCATTCTAATCAAGGTGGCGCCCCCTTCGAAAAACTTCCGGCAACTCTTTTGGCATCTGCACCTCAGCTCACAGGATTATTGCTTATGGACTACGTCTGTTGGATGGGCCCATAGCCACTGTCACTTCTTCTCAATGCTGTTTTGATCTACAGGCCAAAACTTAGTAAGCTTTGAAGCTGATTCATCTCTAAGAACTGCCGTGAATATCCCACAGCTTGTGATAAAGCTTAAAAAAAACTGGACACTCCCTATTTCCATTGAAAGCTCTGAGCTCACCCCATTCTTTTTTTTTTCTTGAAGTCACGTCGTCCCGTCACGGTCCTGGCGATGGGCATCTGCGGTACTGTGCTAGGTCAACGGGTGCACGCCGTGGTTACTTTACCTGGTCGAACGCGCCTTGAAGGGAGAGCCAAGCGATACCTTAACCCCATGGTGAAAAAAAAAACAGCAGGATTGGAGAAGGGAGGTGTAGTCATTAGAAAATTTCTTGGCTTGAGATTCTAACCCTTGCAGGGAATCCTGAATAGACCACCTTTGCCATTTTACACTGGTACTTTGCGGAAAAGCGTATTGAGATTCAGAAGGGGCTGTTACTCTAGTCACGGGACAATGCACATAGTGTTCACTTGTATGCTGCCTAACTATAAGTATGAGTGTAATGAATGATGTGTATATATGCTACTAGAATAATTGGGAGCAGTGTATGACAATGCTTCCCTAAAGAAAACTAAATTGTACGACAGTTTTTTTTTGTTTTTTTTTCACCCCTTGAGCTCTTCGGTTTCGGGAATTTTCCTAATTTCATGGTCACAAGCTTGGCCGATCCATTATGAGGAAGAGCATTATTCGAGACGAGCTGGAGTTGGCACACCTGATGATGATATATACAGATGAGGAATTACAGAAATGATGATGAAACGTCAAATTGATATAGAAGTCCGTGACTACGCTCAAACCTATTTTGCGTCATGCTGGAAGCGGCCTCCTGGCCGCGCGAAAGACAATATTAACAATTGCGTCGGGTTTACAGGTTCAGTTGAGAAACGTGCACAATTTTTGTCCCACGACAACGATGGTCGGAGGGAGGGTTAAATGGTGAGATACGGTAATTAACGGGAGACGTTTGTTCAATCACCATATAAGGACCTATGAAACGACTGAGGAGAGAGAGAACTTATTTACAGAAAGGTAGAAAGGTCGGCCTGAGCTATAGTTTGCTCTGGCCTGCTACTCTACACTAGGGAAGGGTGACTGGGGTAAAGAGTGATGAATGGCGATGGTAAGGTAGAGAGATGATAACTTTTTATTAGGCAGGTAACTCTACAGACGTGCGTCTATTCCAGTGGCTTGTAAGAAAGCGATGGCGGCACGTATAACCACATGTGTGCTGCTGGCGTCAGGCCAAGGACCTAACAAACCTCATCGGTTTAATGGTCGACTGATATAGTGGCCAATTGAAAATATCTGTTGCTGACGTTCGCTTGCATATGCTAGACAGTCGCAAATATATGTTCGAGCGTTTCTGGCAAGCGACAGTGACCACAATAGGGACCTGTGTCTTTACAGCCAATCAAGTGGGAGTAACGTCTTGTGTAAGCCACACCGAGGCGAATGTGGTGGATAATGCATGAGATTCACAACCGTCATACCACTCATCGCGCATTGATCATCAGCATAAGGTCGCCATTCCGTTTTGCCGCACCAAATTCTTTCAGCAGCCTTCTTACCGAAAACAGCCGCCGATTGGAACCACCTTCCCTCTTCCGTTGTATCAATAACGGATCCTTTGTTATTCAAGACTGCAATTTCTCAGCAATGCTTGTAACTATACGCAGTTTCCATTATCTATCTTTGTCTTGTATGTGCTTGAATTCTTATACATTTTTAGTTGACTTATGTTGCCTTCCTGATTTGCGCATCTGATACTTGTTTCTTTATTTTCTCTTTTTTTCTTGTGTGTTATATATGTTTACCCACCCCCTCTGTAATGCCCTACGGGCCCTGAGGGTATCTAATAAATAAATATAAATAGATGCTTCGCTTTAACTTGTGAGGCAAACGAAACTTCATTTCCGGGTCCCAATTGTGCAGCCACGTGCGCTGGTGTTCTGGTTTCTGCCGGTGCTCTAAGATGAAGTTGCGCACTACGCGTCGAAGAAGGGTGTTAGTATCTTGTCGAGAAATTGCGATGCACACTTCCGAGGCACTATTTAAAGCTCTCTTAGCTTCAGCGTCCGCCTCTTTATTGCCCATTATGTCACAATGAGTAGGTATCCATTGCAACTCTGCTATTTTAGTCGGTAAAGCATGATATGGACCTTGTCTCGTAAAGCCATCGATGTTTGAAGAGCAGCTTTGGCATCGCACAGTATTGTCCATTTACGAGTGGGTTCTGTCGACATGAAACGTATTGCTTCCCGAATAGCAATAAGTTCCGCGGCTGTTGATGTGGTCTTATGATCTATCTTGAAGCGTCGAGCTATCTTCATCTGTGGGATGACAAACGCTGCGGCGGAGGTACGCGACGTGGTAGATCCATCAGTATATACGTGCGCCACACCGTCGTACATAGTATAAATGTGCAGCAGTGTAAGTTGCTTTGGGCCGATCGATGATACAAGGGACTTCTTCATATTCCCAGGAATCTGAAGTATGACAAGTGGTCTAGGCAGGAGCCACGAAGGTGTCTCCGGAACATGCGGGGAAGAGAATCTTCGCGGTATGATGTTCTCGAGCCGCGATATAGCTCTTGAATAACTGCAGTCTCAGTGGCTGCA
The DNA here is from genome assembly GCF_013339725.1 of Rhipicephalus microplus. Lineage (NCBI taxonomy): Eukaryota > Metazoa > Arthropoda > Arachnida > Ixodida > Ixodidae > Rhipicephalus > Rhipicephalus microplus. The sequence goes on from NW_023612376.1 coordinate 60,523, forward strand.
GGGAGCGCTGATAGGGGATGTTGCCTGTGTCGAGTCAACAGGCGAAGGAGGACTCGAAGAGGCTCGCAGAGCACATATACTTTGATTGGACAAGCCCGAGCTTCGGCGAGAGTTCCTTTGGTTGATGTGCATTGAGGTAAGCCGAAACATGTGCACAATCCTTCGGCTTGGATGCTTTCTAGCGTGCTCGCAGAACTGGGCTTCATGCTTGAAAGCACGGGCATGCTGTATTGCAAGTATACCCTACGAATAAAGATTGGTACAGTTGCAGGAGAGCTGCCTTCGAAGGGCCCCATCTTGCTCCGGCCATGACCCGAAGAACGAGGACAAAACTTTTGAGCTTTGACTTCAAGGCTGTGACGTGTTTTGACCACGATAGATTCCAGTCCAGGATAACACTCAGAATTGTTGATGTACAACAGCAAGAATTTCTGTTCCATTCACAGTTAGTGGTATCTTGTCATTTGTTTTCGTGTAAATGCAAGCACTGCGCATTTTTCAGTGGACAGTGCGAGACCCTGACGACGTAGGCACCTTGCTGTGATGGTCACTACACGTTGCAGTCGAGCACGCAGTTGGGAGCGCATAGCTTTAGAAGCCTAGATGCAGATGTCGTCCTGACTGAAGAATTTTTCACACAAACCGAGCACATGCACGGAGTCCAGAGAAAAACTTCGTCTCCTGGAGAAAAGGCCTGAAAAAAGCCCAGATGCAGATGTCGTCCTGACTGAGAATTTTTCACACAAGCCGGGCACATGCACGGGAGTCAACAGAACTTCGTCTGCTGGAGAAAGGTGACAGCACAGTCAGTTGAGTAATAGCGAGGCTTGTGAGCTTCCTGAGAGATGCCGGTGTTGATTCGGGCGACATTACGGCAGTGCTCCATGCGAGAGAAAAATTGTGCGTATAAATGGCCTGCTGAGGTAGCGGGAGCCGAAAAGAAGGAAACTTCCACAGTTACGCTTGGAGTGCGGCCATGGACCAGAAACTTGAGAGAAACGCTGGTGGTGCGTTGCGTAGCTGTATTGTAGGCGAACGTTACGAATACAAAAACCATCCCAGTTCGTGTGGTTAGGGTTGACGTACATGGCAATCATGTCTGAGAGGGTACGATGAAAGCGTTCCGTCAAGCCCTTTGTTTGTGAACGATAAGTTGAAGTTGTCTTGTGGATGGTTTTGGCGGCGTGTAGAACCTCAGAAATAATAGAGAAAGAAAGGCCTTGCCGTGGTCACTTAACAGAACACGTAGAGCTCCGTGGCGTAAAAATATGTTACGCAGAAAAAAATCAAATACTTCAGTGGCTGTACCAGCGTGCAGCGAGGCTGTTTCCGCGTATTTTCCCCGGTTAACAATAAAAATCCTGGTTACAATGCTGTAGTGTTTTGATACTACAATACTGCAACTTGTTTGGGGCACGACAACAAAGGAAATTTAACGAAATTGCGCTTCCTCCAAAAAGAACCGTGTGATGTGTATGTCATTGCCAATGTTTCAAGTTGGTTTTCTACGAAAGATCTCCCTATTGAAAACCCTGGCATTGTTGGTGGATATGATGAAAGAAATAGTAACATGGTGGAACTGTAGTGGGCATAATGGCTGATGATGGCGAGAGTGAAAAAAGTGGCGAGCCAATGATGGTGATGGTAGAAAATGCTGGCTGATAACGGCTAGAGAGGAAAAAAATGATGGCAGATGTTGGTTGTGGTGGCGAGTGATTGGTGGTGACGGTGGAAAATGCCGGCTGATGAAGGTGAGACGAAATGTGTTTGGTGGAAGGCTTGGTGAGCCGAAGAAAAAGGGATCTATGTGATTTTACACTATTTTTCTCATCTTTCTCCACCATAATTCCACTTTAATAGCCGTGCATGACGGAGCCATGCACAGCTACTGAGGCATGGCTACATGTTCTACTCGGTATGGCTACAGGTTCATACTGTGTCTGCGAAACCGTGCTTAACTACAAGCAATGTAGTTCCCAATCTCCCGAGAACACATATATTGACCCTAATTTTAGACTATCAAGACGTCTGGAAGGAAGGAATAGCTCTAAGGTCACCTATTGAAGCGTATGATCGGGTCCTGTAGCAACACAGAATGCAAGGATGATGTGCGTAGTTCACACCAAATAACCTTATTGTTGTGGCTTAAATTGGATATGATAGGTATGTTTCAGAAGCGTGAAATGTCACACATTTTGTCATACTCAATAGGCTTGACTATTTGACTTCATTCAACAGCCTGCGGTATGACAAAGAAAACCGTTGTTCCTGTTGAGGCGCGCAATTATTTCATCTGCCTGAATATAACGTTTTTTATGGAAGAAAGGTGCGTACGTAAAACACAACATGACCGACAGCTGGTATTCGTTTATATTGTCACACGTTGTGTC
>NW_023612377.1:0-56909 GCF_013339725.1 Rhipicephalus microplus
ACCGCAAAGAAAAAAGCAAGCAAACCACTCCCGGGAGGGCTCGAAACTCCAACCTTTCGGTTAACAGCCGATCGCGCTAGCCCATTGCGCTACGGAGGCAGTCTTGCTCCACTCTCACCATCATCAGAACATATCTTCAATGCTATCACCGCAAAGAAAAAAAGCACTGCACCACCACCAGGTGGGCTCGAACCTCCAACCTTTCGGTTAACAGCCGATCGCGCTAGCCCATTGCGCCACGGAGACAGTCTTGCTTCACTCTCACCACCATCAGAACATATTTTAAAGCTATCAGCGCAAAGAAAAAAGCAACACACCACTCCCGGGAGGGCTCGAAACTCAAACCTTTCAGTCAACAGGCGATTGCGCTAGCCTATTGCGCCACGGAGACAGTCCTGCTCCACTCTCACCACCATCAGGACATATCTTCAAAGCTTACAGCCCAAAGAAAAAAAAGCGCCACACCACCACCGGGTGGGCTCGAACCTCCGACCTTTTGGTTAACAGCCGATCGCGCTAGCCAATTGCGCCATGGAGACAGTCCTGCTCCACTCTCCACCACCATCAAAACATATCTTCAAAGCTATCAGCCCAAAGAAAAAAAAGCGCCGCACCACCACCGGGTGGGCTCGAACCTCCAACTTTTGGGTTAACAGTCGATCACGCTAGCCAATTGCGCCACGGAGACAGTCGTGCTCCACTCTCACCACCATCAGAACATATCTTCAAAGCTATCAGCCCACAGAAAAAAAAGCGCCGCACCACCACCGTGTGGGCTCGAACCTCCAACCTTTCGGTTAACAGCCGATCGCACAAGCCAATTGCGCCACGGAGACAGTCCTGCTCCACTCTCACCACCATCAGAACACATATATCTTCAAAGCTATCAGCCCAAAGAAAAAAAAGCACCGCACCACCACCGGTTGGGCTCGAACCTCCGACCTTTTGGTTAACAGCCGATCGCGCTAGCCAATTGCGCCATAGAGACAGTCCTGCTTCATTCTCACCACCATCAGAACATATCTTCAAAGATATCAGCCCAAAGAAAAAAAAGCGCCGCACCACCACCGGGTGGGCTCGAACTACCACCTTTTCGGTTAACAGCCGATCACGCTAGCCGATTGCGCCACGGAGAGAGTCCTGCTCCACTCTCACCACCATCAGAACATATCTTCAAAGCTATCAGCCAAAAGAAAAAAAAGCGCCGCACCACCACCGGGTGGGCTGGAACCTCCAACTTTTCGGTTAACAGCCGATAACGCTAGCCAATTGCGCCACGGAGACAGTCCTGCTTCACTCTCACAACGATCATAACATATCTTCAAAGCTCTCAGCCCAAAGAAAAAAAAGCGCCGCACCACCACCGGGTGGGCTCGAAACAAACTCCAACCTTTCGTTTAACTGCCGATTGCGCTAGCCAATGGTGCCACGGAGACAGTCCTGCTCCACTCTTTTCACCATTAGAACATATCTTCAAAGCTATATGCTCAAAGAAAAAAAAGCGCCACACCACCAACGGGTGGGCTCGAACCTCCAACTTGCCGGTTAACAGCCGATCGCGCTAGCCAATTGCCCCACGGAGACAGTCCTGCTCCACTCTCACCACCATCAGAACATATCTTCAAAGCTATCAGCCCACACAAAAAAAAGCTCCGCACCACCACCGGGAGAGCTCGAACCTCCAACGTTTCGGGTAACAGCCGATCGCGCTAGCCAATTGTGCCACGGAGACAGTCCTGCTCCACTCTCACCACCGTCAGAACATTTCTTCAGAGCTATAAGCCCAAAAAAAAGCGCCGCACCACCACCGGGTGGGCTCGAACCTCCAACCTTTCGGTTAACAGCCGATCGCGCTAGCCAATTGCCCCACGGAGACAGTCGTGCTCCACTCTCACCACCGTCAGAACATTTCTTCAGGGCTATCACCCCAAAAAAAAAGCGCCGCACCACCACCGGTTGGGCTCGAACCTCCAACCTTTCGGTTAACAGCCGATCGCGCTAGCCAATTGCGCCACGAAGACAGTCCTGCTCCACTCTCACCACCATCAAAACATATCTTCAAAGCTATTACCGCAAAGAAAAAAGCAACACACCACTCCCGGGAGGGCTCGAAACTCCAACCTTTCGGTTAACAGCCGATCGCGCTAGCCCATTGCGCCACGGAGGCAGTCCTGCTCTACTCTCACCACCATAAGAACATATCTTCAAAGCTATCAGCCCAAAGAAAAAAAAGCGCCGCACCACCACCGGGTGGGCTCGAACCTCCGACCTTTTGGTTAACAGCCGATCGCGCTAGCCAATTGCGCCGTGGAGACAGTCCTGCTCTACTCTCACCACCATCAGAACATATCTTCAAAGCTATCAGCCCAAAGAAAAAAAAGCGCCGCACCACCACGAGGTGGGCTCGAACCTCCAACTTTTCGGTTAACAGCCGATCACGCTAGCCAATTGCGCCATGGAGACAGTCATGCTCCACTCTCACCACCATCAGAACATATCTTGAAAGCTATCAGCCCACAGATAAAAAGCGCCGCACAACCACCGGGTAGGCTCAAACCTCCATCTTTTCGGTTAACAGCCGATCGCGCTAGCCAATTGCGCCACGGAGACAGTCCTGTTCCACTCTCACCACCATAAGAACATATCTTCAAAGCTATCAGCCCAAAGAAAAAACAGCGCCGCAGCACCACCGGGTGGGCTCGAACCTCCGACCTTTTGGTTAACAGCCGATCGCGCTAGCCAATTGCGCCACGGAGACAGTCCTGCTCCACCCTCACCACCATAAGAACATATCTTCAATGCTATCACCGCAAAGAAAAAAAGCGCTGCACCACCACCAGGTGGGCTCGAACCTCCAACCTTTCGGTTAACAGCCGATCGCGCTAGCCCATTGCGCCACGGAGACAGTCTTGCTTCACTCTCACCACCATCAGAACATATCTTTAAAGCTATCAGCGCAAAGAAAAAAGCAACACACCACTCCCGGGAGGGCTCGAACCTCCAACCTTTCGGTTAACAGCCGATCGCACAAGCCAATTGCGCCACGGAGACAGTCCTGCTCCACTCTCACCACCATCAGAACACATATATCTTCAAAGCTATCAGCCCAAAGAAAAAAAAGCACCGCACCACCACCGGTTGGGCTCGAACCTCCAACCTTTCGGTTAACGGCCAATCGCGCCAGCCAATTGCGCAACGGAGGCAGTCCTGCTCCACTCTCACCACCATCAGAACATATCTTCAAAGCTATCAGCACAAAGAAAAAAAGCGCCCCAGCATCACCTGGTGGGCTCGAACTTCCAACCTTTTGGTTAACAGCCGATCGCGCTAGCCAACTGCGCCAAGGAGACAGTCGTGCTCCAGTCTCACCACCATCAGAACATATCTTCAAAGCTATCAGCGCAAAGAAAAAAGCAACACTCCACTCCAGGAAGGGCTCGAAACTCCAAGCTTTCGGTTAACAGCCGATCGCGCTAGCCAATTGCGCCACGGAGACAGTCCTGCTCTACTCTCACCACCATCAGAACATATCTTCAAAGCTATCAGCCCAAAGAAAAAAAAGCGCCATACCACCACCGGGTGGGCTCGAACCTCCGACCTTTTGGTTAACAGCCGATCGCGCTAGCCAATTGCGCCATAGAGACAGTCCTGCTTCATTCTCACCACCATCAGAACATATCTTCAAAGATATCAGCCCAAAGAAAAAAAAGCGCCGCACCACCACCGGGTGGGCTCGAACTACCACCTTTTCGGTTAACAGCCGATCACGCTAGCCGATTGCGCCACGGAGAGAGTCCTGCTACACTCTCACCACCATCAGAACATATCTTCAAAGCTATCAGCCAAAAGAAAAAAAAGCGCCGCACCACCACCGGGTGGGCTGGAACCTCCAACTTTTCGGTTAACAGCCGATAACGCTAGCCAATTGCGCCACGGAGACAGTCCTGCTTCACTCTCACAACGATCATAACATATCTTCAAAGCTCTCAGCCCAAAGAAAAAAAAGCGCCGCACCACCACCGGGTGGGCTCGAAACAAACTCGAACCTTTCGTTTAACTGCTGATTGCGCTAGCCAATGGTGCCACGGAGACAGTCCTGCTCTACTATCAACACCATAAGAACATATCTTCAAAGCTATCAGCCCAAAGAAAAAAAAGCGCCGCACCACCACCGGGTGGGCTCGAACTTCCAACTTTTCGGTTAACAGCCGATCGCGCTAGCCAATTGCGCCACGCAGACAGTCCTGCTCCACCCTCACCACCATAAGAACATATCTTCAAAGCTATCAGCCCAAAGAAAAAAAAGCGCCGCACCACCATCGGGTGGGCTCGAACATCCAACCTATCGGTTAACAGCCGATCGCGCTAGCCAATTGCGCCATGGAGACAGTCCTGCTCCACTCTCACCACCATCAGAACATATCTTCAAAGCTATCAGCACAAAGAAAAAAGCAACACACCTCTCCCGAGAGGGCTCGAAACTCCAACCTTTCGGTTAACAGCCGATCGCGCTAGCCAATTGCGCCACGGAGACAGTCCTGCTCTACTCTCACCACCATCAGAACATATCTTCAAAGCTATCAGCTCAAAAAAAAGCGCCGCACCACCACCGGGTGGGCTCGAAACTCCAACCTTTCGGTTAACAGCCCATCGCGCTAGCCAATTGCGCCATGGAGACAGTCCTGCTCCACTCTCACCACCATCAGAACATATCTTCAAAGCTATCAGCCCAAACAAAAAAAGCGCCATACCACCACCGGGTGGGCTCGAACCTCCGACCTGTTGGTTAACAGCCGATCGCGCTAGCCAATTGCGCCATGGAGACAGTCCTGCTCCACTCTCACCACCATCAGAACATATCTTCAAAGCTATCAGCCCAAAGAAAAAAAAGCGCCGCACCACCACGAGGTGGGCTCGAACCTCCAACTTTTCGGTTAACAGCCGATCACGCTAGCCATTTGCGCCATGGAGACAGTCATGCTCCACTCTCACCACCATCAGAACATATCTTCAAAGCTATCAGCCCTCAGAAAAAAGAGCGCCGCACAACCACCGGGTAGGCTCGAACCTCCAACCTTTCGGTTAACAGACGATCGCGCTAGCCAATTGCGCCACGGAGACAGTCCTGCTCCACTCTCACCACCATCAGAACATATCTTCAAAGCTATCAGCCCAAACAAAAAAAGCGCCATACCACCACCGGGTGGGCTCGAACCTCCAACCTTTCGGTTAACAGCCGATCGCGCTAGCCAATTGCGCCACGAAGACAGTCCTGCTCCACTCTCATCACCATCTGAACATATCTTCAAAGCTATTACCGCAAAGAAAAAAGCAACACACCACTCCCGGGAGGGCTCGAAACTCCAACCTTTCGGTTAACAGCCGATCGCGCTAGCCAATTGCGCCACGGGGACCGTCCTGCTCCACTCTCACCACGGTCAGACCATTTCTTCAGAGCTATCACCCCAAAGAAAAAAAAAAGCGCCGCACCACCACCGGGTGGGCTCGAACCTCCGACCTTTCGGTTAACAGCCGATCGCGCTAGCCAATTGGGCCACGGAGACAGTCCTGCTCTACTCTCACCACCACCAGAACATATCTCCAAAGCTATCAGCGCAAAGAAAAAAAGCGTCGCACCACTGCCGGGTGGGCTCGAAACTCCAACCTTTCGGTTAACAGCCGATCGCGCTAGCCTATTGCGCCACGGAGACAGTCCTGCTCTACTCTCACCACCATCAGAACATATCTTCAAAGCTATCAGCCCAAAGAAAAAAAAAGCGCCGCACCACCGCCGGGTGGGCTCGAAACTCCAACCTTTCGGTTAACAGCCGATCGCGCTAGCCTATTGCGCCACGGAGACAGTCCTGCTCCACTCTCACCACCATCAGAACATATCTTCAAAGCTATCAGCCCAAACAAAAAAAGCACCATACCACCACCGGGTGGGCTCGAACCTCCGACCTTTTGGTTAACAGCCGATCGCGCTAGCCAATTGCGCCGAGGAGACAGTCCTGCTCTACTCTCACCACCATCAGAACATATCTTCAAAGCTATCAGATCAAAGAAAAAAAAGCGCCGCACCACCACGAGGTGGGCTCGAACCTCCAACTTTTCGGTTAACAGCCGATCACGCTAGCCAATTGCCCCACGGAGACAGTCGTGCTCCACTCTCACCACCGTCAGAACATATCTTCAGAGCTATCACCCCAAAGAAAAAAAAACCCCGCACCACCACCGGTTGGGCTCGAACCTCCAACCTTTCGGTTAACAGCCGATCGCGCTAGCCAATTGCGCCACGAAGACAGTCCTGCTCCACTCTCATCACCATCTGAACATATCTTCAAAGCTATTACCGCAAAGAAAAAAGCAACACACCACTCCCGGGAGGGCTCGAAACTCCAACCTTTCGGTTAACAGCCGATCGCGCTAGCCCATTGCGCTACGGAGGCAGTCTTGCTCCACTCTCACCATCATCAGAACATATCTTCAATGCTATCACCGCAAAGAAAAAAAGCGCTGCACCACCACCAGGTGGGCTCGAACCTCCAACCTTTCGGTTAACAGCCGATCGCGCTAGCCCATTGCGCCACGGAGACAGTCTTGCTTCACTCTCACCACCATCAGAACATATCTTTAAAGCTATCAGCGCAAAGAAAAAAGCAACACACCACTCCCGGGAGGGCTCGAACCTCCAACCTTTCGGTTAACAGCCGATCGCACAAGCCAATTGCGCCACGGAGACAGTCCTGCTCCACTCTCACCACCATCAGAACACATATATCTTCAAAGCTATCAGCCCAAAGAAAAAAAAGCACCGCACCACCACCGGTTGGGCTCGAACCTCCAACCTTTCGGTTAACGGCCAATCGCGCCAGCCAATTGCGCCACGGAGACAGTCCTGCTCCACTCTCACCACCATCAGAACATATCTTCAAAGCTATCAGCACAAAGAAAAAAAGCGCCCCAGCATCACCGGGTGGGCTCGAACTTCCAACCTTTTGGTTAACAGCCGATCGCGCTAGCCAACTGCGCCAAGGAGACAGTCGTGCTCCACTCTCACCACCATCAGAACATATCTTCAAAGCTATCAGCGCAAAGAAAAAAGCAACACTCCACTCCAGGAAGGGCTCGAAACTCCAAGCTTTCGGTTAACAGCCGATCGCGCTAGCCAATTGCGCCACGGAGACAGTCCTGCTCTACTCTCACCACCATCAGAACATATCTTCAAAGCTATCAGCCCAAAGAAAAAAAAAGCGCCATACCACCACCGGGTGGGCTCGAACCTCCGACCTTTTGGTTAACAGCCGAGCGCGCTAGCCAATTGCGCCATAGAGACAGTCCTGCTTCATTCTCACCACCATCAGAACATATTGTCACGTGATCACAGAACGACCACAACGTCTGTTCACAGGAGCAGCACTGGACGTCGAGCCGAACCGAACGTTAGAGCACGAGCACACACCAACCGTCTTCTTCTTCTTTCACACCATGGCACATACTCGCATTGGCAGGGCTAAACCTCGTTCAATGCCTGTGGCACTACGCCCCCTTCGAAAAAAAAAAGTACCACCCCGATGACCAATGCCGATTAAAAGTTAAAGTAGTCACGTACACGCACAAAGACGCGTGAAGAAGCAGTGTCAGGTGGCTCGGGGGTAGTGTGGCTTCATCCGTGACACATGAACAATGTCGGCCTGTTGGGAACGTCGAGATCGCTGAGCTGTGTCTTCAAGCAGAATTTCGTAGTTGACATCTGTGAGGCGCCGTAGTACTCTATAGGGACCGAAGTAGCGGTGAAGTAACTTTTCCGAGCGGCCCCTTTGGCGAACGGGTATCCACAGCCAGACCAGATCACCGGGTTGGTAAATTACATGGCGATGACGGGAGTTGTACCTCTGCGAGTCGATTCGTTGTTGTTTTCGGATCCGCTTGAGTGCAAGCTGGCGGGCCGCGTCGGCGAGCCGGATAAAGTCGTTCGCATCAGTAGTAATATCGGTCGTGTCAGGCAACAGCATGGCATCAAGCATCGTAATTGCTTCTCGGCCGTGAAGCAACCGGAATGGAGTGAAACCCGTAGTCTCTTGAACCGCAGTGTTGTAAGCGAACGTTACGTATGGCAAAATTGCATCCCAGTTCTTGTGATTACGGTCGACGTACATGGATAGCATGTCAGCGAGCGTCTTGTTTAATCTCTCCGTCAGACCGTTGGTTTGTGGATGGTATGCGGTTGTTTTGCGATGAGCTGTTCCACTAAGTCTCGTAACGTCTTGCATCAATTGGGCTGTAAAAGCTGTTCCACGGTCAGTGATAAGAACTGTTGGCGCTCCATGGCGGAGGACGATGTTGTTGATAAAAAAATACGCAACCTCATTGGCGGTGCCTCGTTGTAGGGCTTTCGTTTCGCAGTACCTCGTTAAATAGTCAGTAGCGACTACGATCCAGCGGTTGCCATCATGTGACTTCGGGAAGGGCCCAAGCAAGTCCATGCCGATTCGTTCAAACGGTTGTGACGGGGGTGCAACAGGCTGTAATAAACCAGCAGGGCGCACAGGTGGGGCTTTACGGCGCTGGCAATGATTGCATGTTTTAACGTAATGCTTGACATCCTGGGTGAGCTTTGGCCAGTAGTAGCGAGTCCGAATCCGGGCAAGGGTGCGTGCGAATCCTAGGTGGCCGGAGGAAGGCTCGTCGTGGCAGGCAGATAAAATGTCAGCACGTAGCCCTGGTGGAACGACGAGGAGGTACTCAGTCGCATAAGGTTCGAAGTTCTTTTTGTAGACGATGTCGTTGCGGAGACAAAATGACCCTGAACGTGCAAATGCCGATGGTGGACTCGAGCTGCGACCTTGAAGGTATTTGATAAGTTGTTGGATCTCTGAATCATTCCACTGTTGTTGGGCCAAGTCGGGTTCACTGACTGCACAAAGAAAATGGCCATCGGTATCATCGTCCCTTGATGTCGTCGCGAGGGGTGCGCGCGAAAGGCAATCAGCATCAGTGTGCCCGCGGCCCGACTTGTAGACGACTGTAACCTCAAATTCTTGAAGGCGTAAGCTCCACCTCGCGAGGCGCCCTGAAGGGTCCTTGAGATTGGCCAGCCAACAGAGGGCATGATGGTCCGTAACTACTCTGAATGGACGGCCATACAGATACGGTCGGAACTTTGTTATCGCCCAAATAACAGCAAGACATTCCTTCTCCGTGGTCGAGTAGTTAGTTTCCGCAGATGTCAAAATGCGGCTAGCATAAGCGATGGGACGTTCAGCGCCGTCTTGCCACTGGACGAGTACTGCACCAAGACCGATGTTGCTTGCGTCAGTGTGAAGTTCGGTGGTGGCATCTTCATCAAAGTGCCCTAGTAAGGGTTCACTCTGAAGGCACTGCTGAAGCTGGGAAAAGGCGGCTCTCTGCTCTGGACCCCACACAAAAGGAGTATCCTCCTTCGTTAAACGGGTAAGGGGTTCAGCGATGTTGGCAAAGCTCTGGACAAAGCGCCTGTAGTAGGCGCAGAGACCCAAAAACCGGCGCAAATCCCGTTTGTTCGAAGGTGGAGGAAATGCAGCAACAGCCATGGTCTTTTCTGGGTCTGGTCTAATGCCATCGTGACTGATAAGGTGGCCGAGGAACTTTAGTTCTTCGTAGCCGAAATGACACTTCTCCGGTTTTAGAGATAGGCCTGCGGATCGAATAGCGACGAAGACGGACTGAAGTCGTTGTAAATGTTGCTCAAATGTTTTGGAAAAAACAACGACGTCGTCTAAATACACGAGGCAGGATTCCCACTTCAGACCGGACAGGACGGTGTCCATCATCCTTTGGAACGTTGCCGGTGCAGAGCACAATCCAAATGGTAACACTTTGAATTCGTAGAGGCCATCGGGAGTTATGAATGCTGTTTTTTCCCTGTCCCGTTCATCGACCTCGATCTGCCAGTAGCCGCTGCGTAAATCCATTGAGGAAAAATATCGGGCATGTCGAAGTCGATCCAGTGAATCATCTATGCGTGGGAGAGGGTAGACGTCTCTCTTCGTCACTTTGTTGAGCTTCCGGTAATCGACGCAAAATCGAAGAGTGCCGTCTTTCTTTTTAACAAGTACGACGGGTGACGCCCATGGACTGTTCGAGGGTTGGATGACGTCGTCGTCGAGCATCTGTTTCACTTGAAAACGTATTGCCTCTTGTTCTTTTTGCGACACGCGGTAGGCGTGCTGTCGTACAGGCCGTTCGGTAGGGTCCGTTATAATGCGGTGCTTCACGGTTGGGGTCTGCTTGATTTTGGAGGTGGACGCAAAGCAATCACTATACGTACGTAAAATCATGTGTATCTGGTGTTGCTGCGCACAGGATAGCTGGCAATTCACGTCAACCGTACTGGCTATATCAGAGTTACCTTCGGCAGCAGTGGCAATCGGAGCGATAGTGGAACATTCTGCGTCATCGATGGCTTCAAAGTTCGCGATTGCTGTTCGCTTTGCTAAGTGTTGGTACTGGCCGCCGAAATTCGTGATCAGAAGCTGAGTCCGCCGATGTCTCAGTTTGACGATAGCACGCGCGACACAAATCTGCCGAGCCAAGAGCACCGAGAGGTTAGTTTCCGCGATGCCACTACTCTTGTTGTCACAGTCGCTCTCCACCGTTACCAACATACTAGCTCGCGGCGGCAGTGCGATGGTGTCGTCAGCAATTCGAAGTGTTGTGGTCGGCGCAACTGCATCCTTTCGTAGGGCTGTATGGTCGTTGGATAACGTTATGAGCAGGTCGCGAAGGTTAATAATGGCTCCATGCTCGCGGAGAAAATCCATTCCGAGAATCAGGTTTTGGGAGCATTCGCGCAATACAACGAAGGAAACAATGTACGTCGACTCACGAATTCGGAGGCGGGCAGTGCACATTCCTAGTGGTGTCAATAGGTGACCTCCCGCAGTCCGGAGGTTGGTTCCATGTCCCCAAGGTGTCGTTACCTTTCTTAGCTGTGCAGCGAGGTCAGCGCTTATAACAGAATAATCGGCACCCGTATCTACCAGAGCGGTCAGCGGGTGGTTGTCGAGAAGAACAGAGATACGAGCAGAGACCTGTTTGTCGTCGATGGCACACGTCGGTGAAAGAATGTCGTCGGATGTCGGCAGGCAAATCGGGGGAGGGTCTTGTAACGGTCGATCAACAGCGGCCTCACCCCCAGAGGTCGCTGTTCTTAGTTTCCCCGGCGCGGGCTTGTGGATCTAGGTGATCTTCCTGCAAGGACGTCCGCAAAGGTTGATTGTTGGCCAGGAGACGTGGAACGCCGTGGAGATGGTGAGCGGGATTGGCGACGCGGAAGGTTCGAGGATCGTTGGCTTGCCAAGTATTCGGCGATAGCACGGGGCCGCTCACCATCTCTGGGTCGACGAGCATCCGGACGAAAGCCGGGAAGACCCATGCGCCTGTAGGCGCACTCACGGTAGATGTGACCTGGTTCACCACAGTGATAACAAAGAGGCCGGTTGTCGGGAGCACGCCATACACTGGATTTCCGTGTAAGGGGTGGGTTGCCGTACTGCGGTGGTCCCGAGTAGAACGACGGTGCCGTCTGCAGGGTGGGCGGACGGGACGGATAGCCAACAGCCGGTGCAGGAGTACGCAGTGCTTCCGCGTAGGTTAATAGCGGAGCTTCGGCTGGACGCGGGGCCGTCATGGGTTGAACTTCGGCTGCACGCAGAGTCGTCATGGGGTGCACCAGCTTCCGGACCTCTTCGCGAACGACATCCGTTAAAGCAGCAACATGGGGCGGAGAAGACACCACGTGCAGCTTTTGCAGCTCCTCGCGCACAATACTGCGCACGAGCTCCGTCAGGTCTTTTACAGTCGTGACGTCAGGTGTTTGTAGGGCCGACGACACTGACGAAAGACTGCCAGGACGTTCATACTGGTACGAACGCTGCCTTAGCATTCTCTCCATTGTCGTGGCTTCGCGAAGGAAATCCTCTACAGTGCCGGGAGGGTTCCGCACTAGTCCCGCGAACAGCTGCTCCTTCACTCCACGCATTAGGAGGCGCACCTTCTTTTCTTCCGTCATTGAAGAGTCGGCTCGCCTGAACAGCCGCGTCATGTCCTCAACGAACATGGCAACACTCTCGTTCGGACGCTGGTTTCGGGAATTGAGGAGTCGTTCCGCTTGCTCCTTTCGGTCAGAGCTTCGGAAAGTATTTCGCAACTGGTTGCAAAACTCTGGCCAGGTTGTCATAGTGGCTTCATGGTTTTCGAACCAAGTGCGCGCAGAGTCTTCGAGATAAAAGTAGACGTACCCAAGCTTTCGCTGCTCGTTCCACTCGTTGACACTGCCGCAACGGTTGTAGTCGTCGAGCCAGTCATCGACGTCCTCATAAGGGTCACCGTGGAACGGCTTCGGAGTACGCGGGACGTTGAAGAACCACGGAGGAGGCAGCGTTGATGTTTCTTGGGTTTGCGTTCCCGCACTAGCCATAGTACTGCCGAGTTGAGGAAATGGTCCGAATTCAGGAGGTAGGCCTAGTTGTCGCCTGCTACGCCGTAGGTCAGCTGGTTCTTCCAAGTCGTGGCTACTGTCGGGACCTTGCTGCTGATTGCAGTGCATACAACACTACCCAGCACCTCCACCAGAAAATGTCACGTGATCACAGAACGACCACAACGTCTGTTCACAGGAGCAGCACTGGACGTCGAGCCGAACCGAACGTTAGAGCACGAGCACACACCAACCGTCTTCTTCTTCTTTCACACCATGGCACATACTCGCATTGGCAGGGCTAAACCTCGTTCAATGCCTGTGGCAATATCTTCAAAGATATCAGCCCAGAGAAAAAAAAGCGCCGCACCACCACCGGGTGGGCTCGAACTACCACCTTTTCGGTTAACAGCCGATCACGCTAGCCGATTGCGCCACGGAGAGAGTCCTGCTCCACTCTCACCACCATCAGAACATATCTTCAAAGCTATCAGCCAAAAGAAAAAAAAGCGCCGCACCACCACCGGGTGGGCTGGAACCTCCAACTTTTCGGTTAACAGCCGATAACGCTAGCCAATTGCGCCACGGAGACAGTCCTGCTTCACTCTCACAACGATCATAACATATCTTCAAAGCTCTCAGCCCAAAGAAAAAAAAGCGCCGCACCACCACCGGGTGGGCTCGAAACAAACTCCAACCTTTCGTTTAACTGCCGATTGCGCTAGCCAATGGTGCCACGGAGACAGTCCTGCTCTACTCTCACCACCATAAGAACATATCTTCAAAGCTATCAGCCCAAAGAAAAAAAAGCGCCGCACCACCACCGGGTGGGCTCGAACTTCCAACTTTTCGGTTAACAGCCGATCGCGCTAGCCAATTGCGCCACGCAGACAGTCCTGCTCCACCCTCACCACCATAAGAACATATCTTCAAAGCTATCAGCCCAAAGAAAAAAAAGCGCCGCACCACCATCGGGTGGGCTCGAACATCCAACCTATCGGTTAACAGCCGATCGCGCTAGCCAATTGCGCCATGGAGACAGTCCTGCTCCACTCTCACCACCATCAGAACATATCTTCAAAGCTATCAGCACAAAGAAAAAAGCAACACACCTCTCCCGAGAGGGCTCGAAACTCCAACCTTTCGGTTAACAGCCGATCGCGCTAGCCAATTGCGCCACGGAGACAGTCCTGCTCTACTCTCACCACCATCAGAACATATCTTCAAAGCTATCAGCCCAAAAAAAAGCGCCGCACCACCACCGGGTGGGCTCGAAACTCCAACCTTTCGGTTAACAGCCGATCGCGCTAGCCAATTGCGCCATGGAGACAGTCCTGCTCCACTCTCACCACCATCAGAACATATCTTCAAAGCTATCAGCCCAAACAAAAAAAGCGCCATACCACCACCGGGTGGGCTCGAACCTCCGACCTGTTGATTAACAGCCGATTGCGCTAGCCAATTGCGCCATGGAGACAGTCCTGCTCCACTCTCACCACCATCAGAACATATCTTCAAAGCTATCAGCCCAAAGAAAAAAAAGCGCCGCACCACCACGAGGTGGGCTCGAACCTCCAACTTTTCGGTTAACAGCCGATCACGCTAGCCATTTGCGCCATGGAGACAGTCATGCTCCACTCTCACCACCATCAGAACATATCTTCAAAGCTATCAGCCCTCAGAAAAAAGAGCGCCGCACAACCACCGGGTAGGCTCGAACCTCCAACCTTTCGGTTAACAGACGATCGCGCTAGCCAATTGCGCCACGAAGACAGTCCCGCTCCACTCTCACCACCATAAGAACATATCTTCAAAGCTATCAGCCCAAAGAAAAAAAAGCGCCGCACCACCACCGGGTGGGCTCGAACCTCTGACCTTTTGGTTAACAGCCGATCGCGCTAGCCAATTGCGCCACGGAGACAGTCCTGCTCCACCCTCACCACCATAAGAACATATCTACAAAGCTATCAGCCCAAAGAAAAAAAGCGCCGCACCACCATCGGGTGGGCTCGAAACTCCAACCTTTCGGTTAACAGCCGATCGCGCTAGCCAATTGCCCCACGGAGACAGTCGTGCTCCACTCTCACCACCGTCAGAACATTTCTTCAGAGCTATCACCCCAAAGAAAAAAAAGCGCCGCACCACCACCGGTTGGGCTCGAACCTCCAACCTTTCGGTTAACAGCCGATCGCGCTAGCCAATTGCGCCACGAAGACAGTCCTGCTCCACTCTCATCACCATCTGAACATATCTTCAAAGCTATTACCGCAAAGAAAAAAGCAACACACCACTCCCGGGAGGGCTCGAAACTCCAACCTTTCGGTTAACAGCCGATCGCGCTAGCCAATTGCGCCACGGGGACCGTCCTGCTCCACTCTCACCACGGTCAGACCATTTCTTCAGAGCTATCACCCCAAAGAAAAAAAAGCGCCGCACCACCACCGGGTGGGCTCGAACCTCCGACCTTTCGGTTAACAGCCGAACGCGCTAGCCAATTGGGCCACGGAGACAGTCCTGCTCTACTCTCACCACCACCAGAACATATCTCCAAAGCTATCAGCGCAAAGAAAAAAAGCGTCGCACCACTGCCGGGTGGGCTCGAAACTCCAACCTTTCGGTTAACAGCCGATCGCGCTAGCCAATTGCGCCACGGAGACAGTCCTGCTCTACTCTCACCACCATCAGAACATATCTTCAAAGCTATCAGCCCAAAGAAAAAAAAAGCGCCGCACCACCGCCGGGTGGGCTCGAAACTCCAACCTTTCGGTTAACAGCCGATCGCGCTAGCCTATTGCGCCACGGAGACAGTCCTGCTCCACTCTCACCACCATCAGAACATATCTTCAAAGCTATCAGCCCAAACAAAAAAAGCACCATACCACCACCGGGTGGGCTCGAACCTCCGACCTTTTGGTTAACAGCCGATCGCGCTAGCCAATTGCGCCGTGGAGACAGTCCTGCTCTACTCTCACCACCATCAGAACATATCTTCAAAGCTATCAGATCAAAGAAAAAAAAGCGCCGCACCACCACGAGGTGGGCTCGAACCTCCAACTTTTCGGTTAACAGCCGATCACGCTAGCCAATTGCGCCATGGAGACAGTCATGCTCCACTCTCACCACCATCAGAACATATCTTCAAAGCTATCAGCCCACAGAAAAAAAGCGCCGCACAACCACCGGGTAGGCTCAAACCTCCATCTTTTCGGTTAACAGCCGATCGCGCTAGCCAATTGCGCCACGGAGACAGTCCTGTTCCACTCTCACCACCATAAGAACATATCTTCAAAGCTATCACCCCAAAGAAAAAAAAGCGCCGCACCACCACCGGGTGGGCTCGAACCTCCGACCTTTCGGTTAACAGCCGAACGCGCTAGCCAATTGGGCCACGGAGACAGTCCTGCTCTACTCTCACCACCACCAGAACATATCTCCAAAGCTATCAGCGCAAAGAAAAAAAGCGTCGCACCACTGCCGGGTGGGCTCGAAACTCCAACCTTTCGGTTAACAGCCGATCGCGCTAGCCTATTGCGCCACGGAGACAGTCCTGCTCTACTCTCACCACCATCAGAACATATCTTCAAAGCTATCAGATCAAAGAAAAAAAAGCTCCGCACCACCACCGGGAGAGCTCGAACCTCCAACGTTTCGGGTAACAGCCGATCGCGCTAGCCAATTGTGCCACGGAGACAGTCCTGCTCCACTCTCACCACCGTCAGAACATTTCTTCAGAGCTATAAGCCCAAAAAAAGCGCCGCACCACCACCGGGTGGGCTCGAACCTCCAACCTTTCGGTTAACAGCCGATCGCGCTAGCCAATTGCCCCACGGAGACAGTCGTGCTCCACTCTCACCACCGTCAGAACATTTCTTCAGGGCTATCACCCCCCAAAAAAAAGCGCCGCACCACCACCGGTTGGGCTCGAACCTCCAACCTTTCGGTTAACAGCCGATCGCGCTAGCCAATTGCGCCACGAAGACAGTCCTGCTCCACTCTCACCACCATCAGAACATATCTTCAAAGCTATTACCGCAAAGAAAAAAGCAACACACCACTCCCGGGAGGGCTCGAAACTCCAACCTTTCGGTTAACAGCCGATCGCGCTAGCCCATTGCGCCACGGAGGCAGTCCTGCTCTACTCTCACCACCATAAGAACATATCTTCAAAGCTATCAGCCCAAAGAAAAAAAAGCGCCGCACCACCACCGGGTGGGCTCGAACCTCCGACCTTTTGGTTAACAGCCGATCGCGCTAGCCAATTGCGCCTTGGAGACAGTCCTGCTCTACTCTCACCACCATCAGAACATATCTTCAAAGCTATCAGCCCAAAGAAAAAAAAGCGCCGCACCACCACGAGGTGGGCTCGAACCTCCAACTTTTCGGTTAACAGCCGATCACGCTAGCCAATTGCGCCATGGAGACAGTCATGCTCCACTCTCACCACCATCAGAACATATCTTGAAAGCTATCAGCCCACAGAAAAAAAGCGCCGCACAACCACCGGGTAGGCTCAAACCTCCATCTTTTCGGTTAACAGCCGATCGCGCTAGCCAATTGCGCCACGGAGACAGTCCTGTTCCACTCTCACCACCATAAGAACATATCTTCAAAGCTATCAGCCCAAAGAAAAAACAGCGCCGCAGCACCACCGGGTGGGCTCGAACCTCCGACCTTTTGGTTAACAGCCGATCGCGCTAGCCAATTGCGCCACGGAGACAGTCCTGCTCCACCCTCACCACCATAAGAACATATCTTCAAAGCTATCAGCCCAAAGAAAAAAAAGCGCCGCACCACCATCGGGTGGGCTCGAACATCTAACCTTTCGGTTAACAGCCGATCGCGCTAGCCAATTGCCCCACGGAGACAGTCGTGCTCCACTCTCACCACCGTCAGAACATTTCTTCAGAGCTATCACCCCAAAGAAAAAAAAACCCCGCACCACCACCGGTTGGGCTCGAACCTCCAACCTTTCGGTTAACAGCCGATCGCGCTAGCCAATTGCGCCACGAAGACAGTCCTGCTCCACTCTCATCACCATCTGAACATATCTTCAAAGCTATTACCGCAAAGAAAAAAGCAACACACCACTCCCGGGAGGGCTCGAAACTCCAACCTTTCGGTTAACAGCCGATCGCGCTAGCCCATTGCGCTACGGAGGCAGTCTTGCTCCACTCTCACCATCATCAGAACATATCTTCAATGCTATCAGCGCAAAGAAAAAAAGCGCTGCACCACCACCAGGTGGGCTCGAACCTCCAACCTTTCGGTTAACAGCCGATCGCGCTAGCCCATTGCCCCACGGAGACAGTCGTGCTCCACTCTCACCATCGTCAGAACATTTCTTCAGAGCTGTAATGTAATGTTGAAATGTAATGTAATGTAATGTTGAAAAACACTACATCTCACTAAGTGACATTGTTTAATGCGGTTTTACGACGGTTGATATCTCAACCTAACCTAACATTCGCACTTGTATCTAAATACGCTCAATTACACTGTTTCGTTCACAATTACGATATTTGCTTGACCTCACAGTTTCTCACCAACTTATTACAGTACAGAACGCTGTATCTCGCTAAATGACATCGTTCTTTAAGGTTTCACGATACTTGCATGCGCTTTAACGAGAATATCACAATAAAGCAGTTTCGCACTTGTAACGGCACAAGACGCAGTATCTGGCTAGTTCATGCCATTTTGTGTGCTTTCCCAATATTTCACCCTATCGCAGTTTCGTACTCGCAATAAAACAACACTATCTCGTTAGATGACATCGTTTTTGGTGGTTTCACGACGCTACCTAGCTCAAACTAACCGAACCTTCGCACTTCTATCGTTAGAAATCGTTTTATTCGCTACTTTACAATGTTTTCTACAAGATTACGACGGTTTCATGCGCTTTCACATTAGATATCGCAGTTCCCGACTTGTAATGGTGAAAAAACACAGCATCTCACTAAAGTGACATTGTTTAATTGGGTTTTAGCGCGGTTCATATCTTAACCTAACCTAACCTTACCTAAACCAACCTAACCTAACCTAACCTAACCAAACCTTACCTAACTACTACTAACCTAACCTAACCTAACCTAACCAACCTAACACCTAACCTAACCTAACGTAACCTAACCTAACCTAACCTAACCTAACCTAACCTAACGACGTTTGCAAGCGCTTCACATTAGATATCGCAGTTCCCGACTTGTAATGGTGAAAAAACACTGCATCTCACTAAGTGACATTGTTTAATGCGGTTTTACGACGGTTCATATCTTAACCTAACCTAACATTCGCACTTGTGTTAAAAAACGCTCTATTACACTGTTTCGTTCACAATTAGGATATTTGCATAACCTCACAGTTTTCACCAACTTATTGCAGTACAGAACGCTGTATCTCGCTAAATGAAATCGTTCTTTAAGGTTTCACGATGCTTGCATGCGCTTTAACGAGAATATCACAACATAGCAGTTTCGCACTTGTAACGGTACAACACGCAGTATTTGGCTTGTTCATGCCGTTTTGTGTGCTTTCACAACATTTCACCTATCACAGTTTAATACTCGCTATAAAACAACACTATCTCGTTAGATGACGTCGTTTTTGGTAGTTTCACAACGCTACCTAGCTTAAACTAACCTAACCTAACCTAACCTTCGCACTTCTATCGTTAGAAAACGTTTTACTCGCCACTTTACAATGTTTTCTACAAGATTACGACAGTTTCATGCGCTTTCACATTAGATATCGTAGTTCCCGACTTGTAATGTTGAAAAACACTACATCTCACTAGTGACATTGTTTATTGCGGTTTTACGACGGTTGATATGTCAACCTAACCTAACATTCGCACTTGTATCTAAAGACGCTCAATTACACTGTTTCGTTCACAATTACGATATTTGCTTGACCTCACAGTTTCTCACCAACTTATTACAGTTGTAACGAGGGTAGTGGGCATGGAGCTCGAGGATAGAAAAAGAAGAAGACTTGCTGTGATCGCAGGCTTGCGTTCAGTTAGCCCTTGCGCTAAATAAAGCTCTCCTTCGCCGAGTTCGCCTGCTTGTTCAACAACCCGTTTCAAGTGGTGGAAGTGCTGGGCACATCTGGTCCTCACCCTGGAACTTCGCAGCCGCACACTCCAACGACCTCCTACAATGACTGATCCGGGGCCATCTCATGCTGCTACTCCAGATCTCGCACCTGTGCCTGTCTTCTGCGCTGGCGCTCTCCGGCAGCGCGACCCCCCCATATTTGGTGGCACAGAGGACCAAGATGTGGACAACTGGATTGCCGAGTATGAACTGGTGAGCGCCGTCAATAAGTGGAACGCAGCCGATAAGCTCACAAATGTGAGTTTTTACCTGACCGACGTGGCAAAACTATGGTACAGAAATCATCAAAGTGATTTCAGTACCTGGTCGGAATTGGCGAAAACCCTCGCGGAAGTCTTTGGCCGTCCTGCTGTCCGCCGCCTTCGTGCTGAACAGCGCTTGCGGGGCCGAGTACAGAGAGCAGATGAAACTTTCACGAGCTACATCGAAGATGTGCTATTTCTCGGCAAGCTCGTCGATTCGACTCTGGACGAGGCAGGCAAGATCAAGAACATCATGAAAGGAATCGACGACGGTGCGTTCCAAATGCTGGCTGCGAAGAGTCCCCAGACGGTCGCCGAGGTGATTCAGCTCTGCCAAAGCTATGATGAGCTGCGTAGGCAGCGCGCTTCTACGCGTTGCGCTGCTCAAGACACCGCGGACATCTCATCCCTCGACTATCGCCATGACACCGCCGACCACTCTGCGTTGATACCAGTCATAAAGCAATTCATACGCGAGGAGGTCGCCCGGCAGCTATCTATAATCACAAGAACTACCGAGCCGATGGCACCCTTGTCGCCTTCGCTTCGCCAGGTCATTCGATCGCAAGTTGCCGAAGCATTGCCGCCAGCTCAGGCAACCCCAACTGTTACTGCACCACTAACCTACGCAGCCGCAGTTGCTCAACCACGTGCGCCAGCGTCTCCGGCCACCTACGAAGCTACTCGCCACGTTTATTCGTCGACGCCACCTTCCCGCTCGCTGACCGTCCCGTCTCCGGCTGTATATGAAACAGGTCAGAACGTTTATATGACGCCGCCGCCTGCACGACCATTTACGGTACCTTATTCAGCGAACAGTGCCCCTATCGTCAGCCAATGGCGCACTCCAGATAATCGGCCGATATGTTTTTCATGTGGCATCCCAGGCCACGTAGCTCGTCACTGCCGTCGTCGCAGCTTCCCTTCTCACGACAATGCAGGGACCTCACATTACATGCCCACCATGCCCACTCAGCCGCGATATCCCGTCCCTACCAATCCACCTCTAGACGTACGTCCCGGTCGCCGACCATCCGGCGCAAGCCGTTCACCTTCTCCTCGTCGTCGATCTATTTCTCCGATGTTACGTCGCAACAGCCCACCGCGAGGGGAAAACTGACGGGCGCAGTTCCGGAGGCAAGAACTGCGTTGGCAGCGAAAATTTCAAGACCTAACTGCTGTCCCCCGAACGAAATCGAACTCTATATTGATGGCATTAAGGTGCACGGACTTGTTGACACTGGAGCTGCCGTATCTGTAATTAGCGAGAAACTGTGCCGAAACTTGAAGAAAGTGACCACACAACTTACCGACCTATCTTTGCAGACAGCTACGTCCCATCATATTCAGCCTTCAGCTTTGTGCACCGCACGAGTCGTCATTCAAGGTGCGATGTACGTCGTCACATTTGTAGTTTTATTCCGTTCTTCGCATGACGTTATCCTTGGGTGGGACTTTCTTTCGTCAAATTCTGCTTTGGTCGACTGTGCTCGTTCTGAACTCGCGTTGTCTGTGCCGTGCTATGACCCCGACGATGGTGCTTCGTGTAGAGTGTTTGCTGCTTCTGACGTTGACATTGCGCCTTTCTCAGCTGCTGTTGTCTCGGTGTCGTGTGCCTCCCCTCCGAAATCACCTGTGTTGTTTATGCCATCGGTCCCATCTGCGTGCCGTCGAAATATCATGCTTCCGTTTGCCGTCGTCATTTTTCGCAATGGTCACGCTGCCATTTATGTTTGCAATCCGTCGCACAGCCCGTCATCCATACTACGTGGAGAATGCCTGGGAAGCTACGAACTTTACGAGTGCATTCTTCCGGCTACTATACCCGATTCTGCGGTTTCGCTCCCAATTGGTGCTGTCACTCCTACCAACGCACCTAATGATGCTCTGGACGTATTCTCGGATGCCATCGACTCTGAGCTCGCACCAACTCAGCGCGAAGAGATTATAATCTTCTTCTCCGCTTTCGTTCTTCATTCGATCGTGACCAGTCAGGCTTAAGCCGAACCTCTGCGGTCGTTCACCGTATTGACACCGGTCAACAAGCCCCGCTAAGGCAGCGTCCGTACCGTGTGTCATCTGCTGAACGCCGTGTCATCGACGAACAAGTAGACGACATGTTGAAACGTGGCATCATCGAGCCCTCCAACAGTCCCTGGGCTTCACCGGTTGTTCTCGTCAGGAAAAAAGACGGATCCATCCGCTTCTGCGTTGACTACCGCCGACTCAACAAGATAACGCGCAAAGACGTATACCCTCTGCCGCGCATCGACGATGCTTTGGACTGCCTACAAGGAGCAGAGTTCTTTTCTTCATTAGATTTACGCTCTGGCTACTGGCAGGTGCCCATGGCAGAGGGTGACCGCCCGAAGACAGCCGTTGTAACACCGGATGGACTATATGAATTCACCGTTATGCCCTTTGGCCTCTGCAATGCGCCTGCCACTTTCGAAAGGATGATGGATACCGTCTTGCGAGGTCTGAAATGGAAAACGTGCCTCTGTTATTTGGATGACATTGTGGTATTTTCAAGCGACTTTGCGACCCACCTCAGCCGCCTCGAGCAAGTTCTTACGTGCCTTTCCGCGGCGCGACTTCAACTTAACTTGAAGAAATGCCACTTCGGCGCTCGCAAGCTTGTAATTCTTGGCCATGTGGTTTCTAAGGACGGCATTCTCCCGGACCCTACGAAACTTAATGCAGTCGCGGCGTTCCCAAAGCCAACCACCATCAAAGAGCTTCGAAGCTTCATCGGCCTATGTTCTTACTTCCGGCGCTATGTCCGCAATTTCGCCTCCATTATCGCCCCCTTGACCAATCTTCTTGCTGGAAGTTCTGATTTGTCAGCGTGGTCGCAGGCGTGTGATGATGCATTTCAGGAACTCCGACGGCTCCTCACCACGCCTCCCATACTCCGACATTTCGATCCGTCTGCTCCAACGGAGCTTCATACGGACGCTAGTGGTGTCGGGCTAGGGGCCATACTGGCCCAACGCAAGGAGGGCTTTGACGAGTACGTCGTTGCCTATGCCAGCCGCACCCTCAGTAAAGCCGAGAAGAATTACAGTGTAACTGAAAAGGAGTGCCTCGCCATTATTTGGGCAATCGGAAAATTTCGGCCTTATTTATATGGACGTCCGTTTGATATTGTAACAGACCACCATGCGCTTTGCTGGTTATCTTCACTAAAAGATCCTAATGGTCGGCTCGCTCGTTGGGCATTGCGGTTACAGGAGTTCGATATCCGTGTTATCTACCGTTCTGGCCGGAAGCATTCCGACGCCGATGCCCTGTCACGTTCGCCATTGGCTTCAGAGCCTGTCGGCTCGCCTATCTCCACTAGTGCTGCCTTGGCCATCAGCATCTCGGACATGCCTTCCGAGCAACGCAAAGATGCTTGGATTTCATCTCTTTTGGACTTTCTCTCAAACCGGACGCCCGCTCCAGTTTCCAGGACGCTTCGCCGTCAAGCAGGACACTTCGCTATTCGGGATAACCTGCTTTACCGCCGAAACTACAGCTCGATCGGCCGTAAGTGGTTGCTCGTGATCCCCCGACATCTGCGCTCTGACACAATTACGATATTTGCTTGACCTCACAGTTTCTCACCAACTTATTACAGTACAGAACGCTGTATCTCGCTAAATGACATCGTTCTTTAAGGTTTCACGATACTTGCATGCGCTTTACCGAGAATGTCACAACATAGCAGTTTCGCACTTGTAACGGTACAACACGCAGTATTTGGCTTGCTCATGCCGTTTTGTGAGCTTTCACAACATTTTACCTATCGCAGTTTCGTACTCGCAATAAAACAACACTATCTCGTTAGATGACGTCGTTTTTGGTGGTTTCACGACGCTACCTAGCCTTAACTAACATAACTCAACCTAACATAACCTTCGCACTTCTATCGTTAGAAAACGTTTTATTCGCAACTTTACAATGTTTTCTACAAGATTACGACGGTTTCATGCGCTTTCACATTAGCTATCGTAGTTCCCGACTTGTAATGTTGAAAAACACTACATCTCACTAAGTGACATTGTTTAATGCGGTTTTACGACGGTTCATACCTTAACCTAACGTAACCTAACCTAACCTAACCCAACCCAACCCAACCTAACCTAACCTAACCTAACCTAACCCAACCCAACCCAACCTAACCCAACCTAACCTAACCTAAACTAACCTAACCCAACCTAATCCAACCTAACCTAATCTAACCTAACCCAACTCAACCCAACCTAACCTAATCTAACCTAACCTAACCTAACCTAACCTAACGACGGTTGCAAGCGCTTTCACATTAGATATTGCAGTTCCCGACTTGTAATGGTGAAAAACACTGCATCTCAAAAAGTGACATTGTTTATTGCGGTTTTACGACGGTTCATATCTTAACCTAACCTAACATTCGCGCTTGTATCTCAAAACGCTCTATTACACTGTTTCGTTCACAGTTACGATATTTGCATGACCTCCCAGTTTTTCACCAACTTATTACAGTACAGAACGCTGTATCTCGCTAAATGACATTGTTCTTTAAGGTTTCACAATGCTTGCATGCGCTTTAACGAGAATATCACAATATAGCAGTTTCGCACTTGTAACGGTAGAACACGCAGTATTTGGCTTGTTCGTGCCGTTTTGTGTGCTTTCACAACATTTCACCTATCGCAGTTTAATACTCGCAATAAAACAACACTATCTCGTTAGATGACGTCGTTTTTGGTAGTTTCACGACGCTACCTAGCTTAAACTAACCTAACCTAACCTAACCTTCGCACTTCTATCGTTAGAAAACGTTTTATTCGCAACTTTACAATGTTTTCTACAAGATTACGACGGTTTCATGCGCTTTCACATTAGCTATCGTAGTTCCCGACTTGTAATGTTGAAAAACACTACATCTCACTAAGTGACATTGTTTAATGCGGTTTTACGACGGTTCATACCTTAACCTAACGTAACCTAACCTAACCTAAACCAACCCAACCCAACCTAACCTAACCTAACCTAACCTAACCAACCCAACCCAACCTAACCCAACCTAACCTAACCTAAACTAACCTAACCCAACCTAATCCAACCTAACCTAATCTAACCTAACCCAACTCAACCCAACCTAACCTAATCTAACCTAACCTAACCTAACCTAACCTAACGACGGTTGCAAGCGCTTTCACATTAGATATCGCAGTTCCCGACTTGTAATGGTGAAAAACACTGCATCTCACTAAGTGACATTGTTTAATGTGGTTTTACGACGGTTCATATCTTAACCTAACCTAACATTCGCACTTGTATCTAAAAACGCTCTATTACACTGTTTTGTTCACAATTACGATATTTGCATAACCTCACAGTTTTTCACCAACTTATTGCAGTACAGAACGCTGTATCTCGCTAAATGACTTTGTTCTTTAAGGTTTCACGATGCTTGCATGCGCTTTAACGAGAATATCACAATATAGCAGTTTCGCACTTGTAACGGTAGAACACGCAGTATTTGGCTTGTTCATGCCGTTTTGTGTGCTTTCACAACATTTCACCTATCGCAGTTTAATACTCGCAATAAAACAACACTATCTCGTTAGATGACGTCGTTTTTGGTAGTTTCACGACGCTACCTAGCTTAAACTAACCTAACCTAACCTAACCTTCGCACTTCTATCGTTAGAAAACGTTTTACTCGCAACTTTACATGCTTTCTACAAGATTACGACGGTTTCATGCGCTTTCACATTAGATATCGCAGTTCCCGACTTGTAATGGTGAAAAAACACTGCATCTCACTAAGGTGACATTGTTTAATGCGGTTTAGCGCGGTTCATATATTAACCTAACCTAACCTAACCTAACCCTACCTTACCTAACCAACCTCTAACCTACCTAACATAACCTAACCTAACCTACCAACCTAACCTAACCTACCTAACGTAACCTAACCTAACCTAACCTAACCTAACCTAACGACGTTTGCAAGCGCTTTCACATTAGATATCGCAGTTCCCGACTTGTAATGGTGAAAAACACTGCATCTCACTAAGTGACATTGTTTAATGCGGTTTTACGACGGTTCATATCTTAACCTAACCTAACATTCGCACTTGTATCTAAAAACGCTCTATTACACTGTTTCGTTCACAATTACGATATTTGCATGAACCTCACAGTTTTTCACCAACTTATTACAGTACAGAACGCTGTATCTCGCTAAATGACATCGTTCTTTAAGGTTTCACGATGCTTGCATGCGCTTTAACGAGAATATCACAATATAGCAGTTTCGCACTTGTAACGGTAGAACACGCAGTATTTGGCTTGTTCGTGCCGTTTTGTGTGCTTTCACAACATTTCACCTATCGCAGTTTAATACTCGCAATAAAACAACACTATCTCGTTAGATGACGTCGTTTTTGGTAGTTTCACGACGCTACCTAGCTTAAACTAACCTAACCTAACCTAACCTTCGCACTTCTATCGTTAGAAAACGTTTTATTCGCAACTTTACAATGTTTTCTACAAGATTACGACGGTTTCATGCGCTTTCACATTAGCTATCGTAGTTCCCGACTTGTAATGTTGAAAAACACTACATCTCACTAAGTGACATTGTTTAATGCGGTTTTACGACGGTTCATACCTTAACCTAACGTAACCTAACCTAACCTAACCCAACCCAACCCAACCTAACCTAACCTAACCTAACCTAACCCAACCCAACCCAACCTAACCCAACCTAACCTAACCTAAACTAACCTAACCCAACCTAATCCAACCTAACCTAATCTAACCTAACCCAACTCAACCCAACCTAACCTAATCTAACCTAACCTAACCTAACCTAACCTAACGACGGTTGCAAGCGCTTTCACATTAGATATCGCAGTTCCCGACTTGTAATGGTGAAAAACACTGCATCTCACTAAGTGACATTGTTTAATGTGGTTTTACGACGGTTCATATCTTAACCTAACCTAACATTCGCACTTGTATCTAAAAACGCTCTATTACACTGTTTTGTTCACAATTACGATATTTGCATAACCTCACAGTTTTTCACCAACTTATTGCAGTACAGAACGCTGTATCTCGCTAAATGACATTGTTCTTTAAGGTTTCACGATGCTTGCATGCGCTTTAACGAGAATATCACAATATAGCAGTTTCGCACTTGTAACGGTAGAACACGCAGTATTTGGCTTGTTCATGCCGTTTTGTGTGCTTTCACAACATTTCACCTATCGCAGTTTAATACTCGCAATAAAACAACACTATCTCGTTAGATGACGTCGTTTTTGGTAGTTTCACGACGCTACCTAGCTTAAACTAACCTAACCTAACCTAATCTTCGCACTTCTATCGTTAGAAAACGTTTTACTCGCAACTTTACAATGTTTTCTACAAGATTACGACGGTTTCATGCGCTTTCACATTAGATATCGTAGTTCCCGACTTGTAATGTTGAAAAACACTACATCTCACTAAGTGACATTGTTTAATGCGGTTTTACGACGGTTCATACCTTAACCTCACGTAACCTAACCTAACATAACCTAACCTAACCCAACCCAACCCAACCTAACCTAACCTAACCTAACCTAAACTAACCTAACCCAACCTAACCTAACCTAACTACCAACTCAACCCAACCTAACCTAATCTAACCTAACCTAACCTAACCTAACTTAACCAAACCTAACCTAACCTAACCTAACCTAACCTAACCTAACCTAACGACGGTTGCAAGCGCTTTCACATTAGATATCGCAGTTCCCGACTTGTAATGGTGAAAAACACTGCATCTCACTAAGTGACATTGTTTAATGTGGTTTTACGACGGTTCATATCTTAACCTAACCTAACATTCGCACTTGTATCTAAAAACGCTCTATTACACTGTTTTGTTCACAATTACGATATTTGCATAACCTCACAGTTTTTCACCAACTTATTGCAGTACAGAACGCTGTATCTCGCTAAATGACATTGTTCTTTAAGGTTTCACGATGCTTGCATGCGCTTTAACGAGAATATCACAATATAGCAGTTTCGCACTTGTAACGGTAGAACACGCAGTATTTGGCTTGTTCATGCCGTTTTGTGTGCTTTCACAACATTTCACCTATCGCAGTTTAATACTCGCAATAAAACAACACTATCTCGTTAGATGACGTCGTTTTTGGTAGTTTCACGACGCTACCTAGCTTAAACTAACCTAACCTAACCTAACCTTCGCACTTCTATCGTTAGAAAACGTTTTACTCGCAACTTTACAATGTTTTCTACAAGATTACGACGGTTTCATGCGCTTTCACATTAGATATCGTAGTTCCCGACTTGTAATGGTGAAAAACACTGCATCTCACTAAGTGACATTGTTTAATGCGGTTTTACGACGGTTCATATCTTAACCTAACCTAACATTCGCACTTGTATCTCAAAACGCTCTATTACACTGTTTCGTTCACAATTACGATATTTGCATGACCTCACAGTTTTTCACCAACTTATTACAGTACAGAACGCTGTCTCTCGCTAAATGACATCATTCTTTAAGGTTTCACGATGCTTGCATGCGCTTTAACGAGAATATCACAACATAGCAGTTTCGCACTTGTAACGGTACAACACGCAGTATTTGGCTTGTTCATGCCGTTTTGTGTGCTTTCACAACATTTACCTATCGCAGTTTCGTACTCGCAATAAAACAACACTATCTCGTTAGATGACGTCGTTTTTGGTGGTTTCACGACGCTACCTAGCTTAAACTAACATAACTCAACCTAACATAACCTTCGCACTTCTATCGTTAGAAAACGTTTTACTCGCTCCTTTACATTGCTTTCTACAACATTGCGACGGTTTCAAGCGCTTTCACATTAGATATCGCAGTTCCCAACTTGTAAAGGTGAAAAACACTGCATCTCACTAAGTGACATTGTTTAATGCGGTTTTACGACGGTTCATACCTTAACCTAACGTAACATAACCTAACCTAACCTAACCTAACCTTACCTAACCTAACCTAACCTAACCTAACCTAACCCAACCCAACCCAACCTAACCTAACCTAACCTAACCTAAACTAACCTAACCTAACCTAACCTAACCTTACCTAACCTAAACAAATTATCCTTACCTAACCTAACCTAACCTAACGTAACCTAACCTAACGTAACCTAACGTAACCTAACCTAACCTAACGTAGCCTAACCTAACCTAACCTAACCCAACCTAACCTAACCTAACCTAACCTAACCTAGCCCAACTCAACCCAACCTAACCTAACCTAACCTAACCTAACCTAACCTAACGACGGTTGCAAGCGCTTTCACATTAGATATCGCAGTTCCCGACTTGTAATGGTGAGAAACACTGCATCTCACTAAGTGACATTGTTTAATGCGGTTTTACGACGGTTCATATCTTAACCTAACCTAACATTCGCACTTGTATCTAAAAACGCTCTATTACACTGTTTCGTTCACAATTACGATATTTGCATAACCTCACAGTTTTTCACCAACTTATTGCAGTACAGAACGCTGTATCTCGCTAAATGACATTGTTCTTTAAGGTTTCACGATGCTTGCATGCGCTTTAACGAGAATATCACATTATAGCAGTTTCGCACTTGTAACGGTACAACACGCAGTATCTGGCTTGTTCATGCCGTTTTGTGTGCTTTCACAATATTTCACCTATCGCAGTTTCGTAGTCGCAATAAAACAACACCATCTCGTTAGATGACGTCGTTTCTGGTGGTTTCACGACGCTACCTAGCTTAAACTCAACCTAACATAACCTTCGCACTTCTATCGTTAGAAAACGTTTTACTCGCTACTCTACAATGCTCTCTACAACATTACGACGGTTTCATGCGCTGTCACATTAGATATCGCAGTTTCTGACTTGTAATGGTGAAAAACACTGCATCTGACTAAGTGAGATTGTTTATTGTGGTTTTACGACGGTTCATATCTTACCCTAACCTAACATTTGCACTTGTATCTGAAAACGCTCTATTACACTGTTTCGTTCACAATTATGATATTTGCATGACCTCACAGTTTTTCACCAACTTATTACAGTACAGAACGCTGTCTCTCGCTAGATGACATCATTCTTTAAGGTTTCACGATGCTTGCATGCGCTTTAACGAGAATATCACAATATAGCAGTTTCGCACTTGTGACGGTAGAACACGCAGTATTTGGCTTGTTCATGCCGTTTTGTGTGCTTTCACAACATTTCACCTATCGCAGTTTAATACTCGCAATAAAACAACACTATCTCGTTAGATGACGTCGTTTTTGGTAGTTTCACGACGCTACCTAGCTTAAACTAACCTAACCTAACCTAACCTTCGCACTTCTATCGTTAGAAAACGTTTTACTCGCAACTTTACAATGTTTTCTACAAGATTACGACGATTTCATGCGCTTTCACATTAGATATCGTAGTTCCCGACTTGTAATGTTGAAAAACACTACATCTCATTAAGTGACATTGTTTAATGCGGTTTTACGACGGTTGATATCTCAACCTAACCTAACATTCGCACTTGTATCTAAATACGCTCAATTACACTGTTTCGTTCACAATTACGATATTTGCTTGACCTCACAGTTTCTCACCAACTTATTACAGTACAGAACGCTGTATCTCGCTAAATGACATCGTTCTTTAAGGTTTCACGATACTTGCATGCGCTCTAACGAGAATATCACAATAAAGCAGTTTCGCACTTGTAACGGCACAAGACGCAGTATCTGGCTAGTTCATGCCATTTTGTGTGCTTTCACAATATTTCACCTATCGCAGTTTCATACTCGCAATAAAACAACACTATCTCGTTAGATGACGTCGTTTTTGGTGGTTTCACGACGCTACGTAGCTAACTAAACTAACCTAACCTTCGCACTTCTATCGTTAGAAAACGTTTTACTCGCTACTTTACAATGTTTTCTACAAGATTACGACGGTTTCATGCGCTTTCACATTAGATATCGCAGTTCCCGACTTGTAATGGTGAAAAACACTGCATCTCACAAAGTGACATTGTTTAATGCGGTTTTACGACGGTTCATATCTTAACCTAACCTAACATTCGCGCTTGTATCTCAAAACGCTCTATTACACTGTTTCGTTCACAGTTACGATATTTGCATGACCTCACAGTTTTTCACCAACTTATTACAGTACAGAACGCTGTCTCTCGCTAAATGACATCATTCTTTAAGGTTTCACGATGCTTGCATGCGCTTTACCGAGAATATCACAACATAGCAGTTTCGCACTTGTAACGGTACAACACGCAGTATTTGGCTTGTTCATGCCGTTTTGTGAGCTTTCACAACATTTTACCTATCGCAGTTTCGTACTCGCAATAAAACAACACTATCTCGTTAGATGACGTCGTTTTTGGTGGTTTCACGACGCTACCTAGCTTAAACTAACATAACTCAACCTAACATAACCTTCGCACTTCTATCGTTAGAAAACGTTTTACTCGCTACTTTACATTGCTTTCTACAACATTACGACGGTTTCAAGCGCTTTCACATTAGATATCGCAGTTCCCAACTTGTAAAGGTGAAAAACACTGCATCTCACTAAGTGACATTGTTTAATGCGGTTTTACGACGGTTCATACCTTAACCTAACGTAACCTAACCTAACCTAACCTTACCTAACCTAACCTAACCTAACCTAACCTAACCCAACCCAACCTAACCTACCTAACCTAACCTAACCTAACCTAACCTAACCTAACCTAACCTAACCCAACCTAACCCAACCCAACCCAACCTAACCTAACCTAAGCTAACCTAAACCTAACCTAACCTAACCTAACCTAACCTAACCTAACGTAACCTAACCTAACCTAACCTATTCTAACGTAACCTGTCCTTACCTGACCTAACCTAACCTAACGTAACCTAACCTAACCTAACATAACCTAACGTAACCTAACCTAACCTAACGTAACCTAACCTAACCTAACCCAACCTAACCCAACCCAACCCAACCCAACCCAACAAAACCCAACCCAACCTAACCTAACCTAACCTAACCTTACCTAACCTAACCAAATTATCCTTACCTAACCTAACCTAACCTAACGTAACCTAACCTAACGTAACCTAACGTAACCTAACCTAACCTAACGTAGCCTAACCTAACCTAACCTAACCCAACCTAACCTAACCTAACCTAACCTAACCTAGCCCAACTCAACCCAACCTAACCTAATCTAACCTAACCTAACCTAACCTAACCAAACCTAACCTAACCTAACCTAACCTAACGACGGTTGCAAGCGCTTTCACATTAGATATAGCAGTTCCCGACTTGTAATGGTGAAAAACACTGCATCTCACTAAGTGACATTGTTTAATGCGGTTTTACGACGGTTCATATCTTAACCTAACCTAACATTCGCACTTGTATCTAAAAACGCTCTATTACACTGTTTCGTTCACAATTACGATATTTGCATAACCTCACAGTTTTTCACCAACTTATTGCAGTACAGAACGCTGTATCTCGCTAAATGACATTGTTCTTTAAGGTTTCACGATGCTTGCATGCGCTTTAACGAGAATATCACAATTATAGCAGTTTCGCACTTGTAACGGTACAACACGCAGTATCTGGCTTGTTCATGCCGTTTTGTGTGCTTTCACAACATTTCACCTATCGCAGTTTCAGTACTCGCAATAAAACAACACCTATCTCGTTAGATGACGTCGTTTTTGGTGGTTTCACGACGCTACCTAGCTTAAACTCAACCTAACATAACCTTCGCACTTCTATCGTTAGAAAACGTTTTACTCGCTACTTTACAATGCTCTCTACAACATTACGACGGTTTCATGCGCTTTCACATTAGATATCGCAGTTTCTGACTTGTAATGGTGAAAAACACTGCATCTCACTAAGTGAGATTGTTTAATGCGGTTTTACGACGGTTCATATCTTACCCTAACCTAACATTTGCACTTGTATCTCAAAACGCTCTATTACACTGTTTCGTTCACAATTATGATATTTGCATGACCTCACAGTTTTTCACCAACTTATTACAGTACAGAACGCTGTCTCTCGCTAGATGACATCATTCTTTAAGGTTTCACGATGCTTGCATGCGCTTTAACGAGAATATCACAATATAGCAGTTTCGCACTTGTAACGCTACAACACGCAGTATCTAGCTTGTTCATGCCGTTTTGTGTGCTTTCACAATATTTCACCTATCGCAGTTTAATACTCGCAATAAAACAACACTATCTCGTTAGATGGCATCGTTTTTGGTGGTTTCACGACGCTACGTAGCTCAAACTAACCTAACCTTCGCACTTCTATCGTTAGAAAACGTTTTATTCGCTACTTTACAATGTTTTCTACAAGATTACGACGGTTTCATGCGCTTTCACATTAGATATCGCAGTTCCCGACTTGTAATGGTGAAAAACACAGCATCTCACTAAGTGACATTGTTTAATGCGGTTTTAGCGCGGTTCATATCTTAACCTAACTAACCTAACCTAACCTAACCCAACCTAACCTAACCTAACCTAACCTAACCTAACCTAACCTAACCTACCTAACCTAACCTAACCTAACCTAACCTAACCAAACCTAACCTAACCTAACCTAACCTAACCTAACCTAACCTAACCTAACCTAACCTAACCTAACCTAACGACGTTTGCAAGCGCTTTCACATTAGATATCGCAGTTCCCGACTTGTAATGGTGAAAAACACTGCATCTCACTAAGTGACATTGTTTAATGCGGTTTTACGACGGTTCATATCTTAACCTAACCTAACATTCGCACTTGTATCTAAAAACGCTCTATTACACTGTTTCGTTCACAATTACGATATTTGCATAACCTCACAGTTTTTCACCAACTTATTGCAGTACAGAACGCTGTATCTCGCTAAATGACATCGTTCTTTAAGGTTTCACGATGCTTGCATGCGCTTTAACGAGAATATCACAATATAGCAGTTTCGCACTTGTAACGGTACAAC
The DNA here is from genome assembly GCF_013339725.1 of Rhipicephalus microplus. NCBI lineage: Eukaryota > Metazoa > Arthropoda > Arachnida > Ixodida > Ixodidae > Rhipicephalus > Rhipicephalus microplus. The sequence continues at coordinate 33,871 of NW_023612377.1, forward strand.
ACGCAGTATTTGGCTTGTTCATGCCGTTTTGTGTGCTTTCACAACATTTCACCTATCGCAGTTTAATACTCGCAATAAAACAACACTATCTCGTTAGATGACGTCGTTTTTGGTAGTTTCACGACGCTACCTAGCTTAAACTAACCTAACCTAACCTAACCTTCGCACTTCTATCGTTAGAAAACGTTTTATTCGCTACTTTACAATGTTTTCTACAAGATTACGACGGTTTCATGCGCTTTCACATTAGATATCGCAGTTCCCGACTTGTAATGGTGAAAAACACAGCATCTCACTAAGTGACATTGTTTAATGCGGTTTTAGCGCGGTTCATATCTTAACCTAACCTAACCTAACCTAACCCAACCTAACCTAACCTTACCTAACCCAACCTAACCTAACCTAACCTAACCAAACCTTACCTAACATAACCTAACCTAACCTAACCTAACCAAACCTAACCTAACGTAACCTAACCTAACCTAACCTAACCTAACCTAACCTAACCTAACGACGTTTGCAAGCGCTTTCACATTAGATATCGCAGTTCCCGACTTGTAATGGTGAAAAACACTGCATCTCACTAAGTGACATTGTTTAATGTGGTTTTACGACGGTTCATATCTTAACCTAACCTAACATTCGCACTTGTATCTAAAAACGCTCTATTACACTGTTTTGTTCACAATTACGATATTTGCATAACCTCACAGTTTTTCACCAACTTATTGCAGTACAGAACGCTGTATCTCGCTAAATGACATTGTTCTTTAAGGTTTCACGATGCTTGCATGCGCTTTAACGAGAATATCACAATAAGCAGTTTCGCACTTGTAACGGTAGAACACGCAGTATTTGGCTTGTTCATGCCGTTTTGTGTGCTTTCACAACATTTCACCTATCGCAGTTTAATACTCGCAATAAAACAACACTATCTCGTTAGATGACGTCGTTTTTGGTAGTTTCACGACGCTACCTAGCTTAAACTAACCTAACCTAACCTAACCTTCGCACTTCTATCGTTAGAAAACGATTTATTCGCTACTTTACAATGTGTTCTACAAGATTACGATGGTTTCATGCGCTTTCACATTAGATATCGCAGTTCCCGACTTGTAATGGTGAAAAACACAGCATCTCACTAAGTGATATTGTTTAATGCGGATTTAGCGTGGTTCATATCTTAACCTAACCTAACCTAACCTAACCTAACCTTACCTAACCCAACCTAACCTAACCTAACCTAACCAAACTTTACCTAACATACCCTAACCTAACCTAACCTAACCTAACCTAACGTAACCTAACCTAACCTAACGTAACCTAACCTAACCTAACCTAACATAACCTAACGACGTTTGCAAGCGCTTTCACATTAGATATCGCAGTTCCCGACTTGTAATGGTGAAAAACACTGCATCTCACTAAGTGACATTGTTTAATGCTGGTTTTACGACGGTTCATATCTTAACCTAACCTAACATTCGCACTTGTATCTAAAAACGCTCTATTACACTGTTTCGTTCACAATTACGATATTTGCATAACCTCACAGTTTTTCACCAACTTATTGCAGTACAGAACGCTGTATCTCGCTAAATGACATTGTTCTTTAAGGTTTCACGATGCTTGCATGCGCTTTAACGAGAATATCACAATATAGCAGTTTCGCACTTGTAACGGTAGAACACGCAGTATTTGGCTTGTTCATGCCGTTTTGTGTGCTTTCACAACATTTCACCTATCGCAGTTTAGTACTCGCAATAAAACAACACTATCTCGTTAGATGACGTCGTTTTTGGTAGTTTCACGACGCTACCTAGCTTAAACTAACCTAACCTAACCTAACCTTCGCACTTCTATCGTTAGAAAACGTTTTACTCGCAACTTTACAATGTTTTCTACAAGATTACGACGGTTTCATGCGCTTTCACATTAGATATCGTAGTTCCCGACTTGTAATGTTGAAAAACACTACATCTCACTAAGTGACATTGTTTAATGCGGTTTTAGCGCGGTTCATACCTTAACCTAACGTAACCTAACCTAACCTATCCTAACCCAACCTAACCTAACCTAACCTAGCCCAACTCAACCCAACCTAACCTAATCTAACCTAACCTAACCTAACCTAACCTAACCAAACCTAACCTAACCTAACCTAACCTAACGACGTTTGCAAGCGCTTTCACATTAGATATAGCAGTTCCCGACTTGTAATGGTGAAAAACACTGCATCTCACTTAGTGACATTGTTTCATGCGGTTTTACGACGGTTCATATCTTAACCTAACCTAACATTCGCACTTGTATCTAAAAACGCTCTATTACACTGTTTCGTTCACAATTACGATATTTGCATAACCTCACAGTTTTTCACCAACTTATTGCAGTACAGAACGCTGTATCTCGCTAAATGACATTGTTCTTTAAGGTTTCACGATGCTTGCATGCGCTTTAACGAGAATATCACAATATAGCAGTTTCGCACTTGTAACGGTACAACACGCAGTATCTAGCTTGTTCATGCCGTTTTGTGTGCTTTCACAATATTTCACCTATCGCAGTTTAATACTCGCAATAAAACAACACTATCTCGTTAGATGACGTCGTTTTTGGTAGTTTCACGACGCTACCTAGCTTAAACTAACCTAACCTAACCTAACCTTCGCACTTCTATCGTTAGAAAACGTTTTACTCGCAACTTTACAATGTTTTCTACAAGATTACGACGGTTTCATGCGCTTTCACATTAGATATCGTAGTTCCCGACTTGTAATGTTGAAAAACACTACATCTCACTAAGTGACATTGTTTAATGCGGTTTTACGACGGTTGATATCTCAACCTAACCTAACATTCGCACTTGTATCTAAAGACGCTCAATTACACTGTTTCGTTCACAATTACGATATTTGCTTGACCTCACAGTTTCTCACCAACTTATTACAGTACAGAACGCTGTATCTCGCTAAATGACATCGTTCTTTAAGGTTTCACGATACTTGCATGCGCTTTACCGAGAATATCACAACATAGCAGTTTCGCACTTGTAACGGTACAACACGCAGTATTTGGCTTGTTCATGCCGTTTTGTGTGCTTTCACAACATTTTCACCTATCGCAGTTTCGTACTCGCAATAAAACAACACTATCTCGTTAGATGACGTCGTTTTTGGTGGTTTCACGACGCTACCTAGCTTAAACTAACATAACTCAACCTAACAACCTTCGCACTTCTATCGTTAGAAAACGTTTTACTCGCTACTTTACAATGCTTTCTACAAGATTACGACGGTTTCATGCGCTTTCACATTAGATATCGCAGTTCCCGACTTGTAATGGTGAAAAACACTGCATCTCACTAAGTGACATTGTTTAATGCGGTTTTAGCGCGGTTCATATCTTAACCTAACCTAACCTAACCTACCAACCTAACCTAACCTACCTAACCCAACCTAACCTAACCTACCCTAACCAACTACCTAACCTAACCTAACCTAACCTAACCAAACCTAACCTAACGTAACCTAACCTAACCTAACCTAACCTAACCTAACCTAACCTAACGACGTTTGCAAGCGCTTTCACATTAGATATCGCAGTTCCCGACTTGTAATGGTGAAAAACACTGCATCTCACTAAGTGACATTGTTTAATGCTGGTTTTACGACGGTTCATATCTTAACCTAACCTAACATTCGCTACTTGTATTGAAAACGCTCTATTACACTGTTTCGTTCACAATTACGATATTTGCATAACCTCACAGTTTTTCACCAACTTATTGCAGTACAGAACGCTGATCTCGCTAAATGACATTGTTCTTTAAGGTTTCACGATGCTTGCATGCGCTTTAACGAGAATATCACAATATAGCAGTTTCGCACTTGTAACGGTAGAACACGCAGTATTTGGCTTGTTCATGCCGTTTTGTGTGCTTTCACAACATTTCACCTATCGCAGTTTAATACTCGCAATAAAACAACACTATCTCGTTAGATGACGTCGTTTTTGGTAGTTTCACGACGCTACCTAGCTTAAACTAACCTAACCTAACCTAACCTTCGCACTTCTATCGTTAGAAAACGTTTTACTCGCAACTTTACAATGTTTTCTACAAGATTACGACGGTTTCATGCGCTTTCACATTAGATATCGTAGTTCCCGACTTGTAATGTTGAAAAACACTACATCTCACTAAGTGACATTGTTTAATGCGGTTTTACGACGGTTGATATGTCAACCTAACCTAACATTCGCACTTGTATCTAAAGACGCTCAATTACACTGTTTCGTTCACAATTACGATATTTGCTTGACCTCACAGTTTCTCACCAACTTATTACAGTACAGAACGCTGTATCTCGCTAAATGACATCGTTCTTTAAGGTTTCACGATACTTGCATGCGCTTTAACGAGAATATCACAATAAAGCAGTTTCGCACTTGTAACGGCACAAGACGCAGTATCTGGCTAGTTCATGCCATTTTGTGTGCTTTCACAATATTTCACCTATCGCAGTTTCGTACTCGCAATAAAACAACACTATCTCGTTAGATGACATCGTTTTTGGTGGTTTCACGACGCTACCTAGCTCAAACTAACCTAACCTTCGCACTTCTATCGTTAGAAAACGTTTTATTCGCTACTTTACAATGTTTTCTACAAGATTACGACGGTTTCATGCGCTTTCACATTAGATATCGCAGTTCCCGACTTGTAATGGTGAAAAACACAGCATCTCACTAAGTGACATTGTTTAATGCGGTTTTAGCGCGGTTCATATCTTAACCTAACCTAACCTAACCTAACCCAACCTAACCTAACCTACCTAACCCAACCTAACCTAACCTAACCTAACCAACCTTACCTAACATAACCTAACCTAACCTAACCTAACCAAACCTAACCTAACCTAACCTAACCTAACCTAACCTAACCTAACCTAACCTAACGACGTTTGCAAGCGCTTTCACATTAGATATCGCAGTTCCCGACTTGTAATGGTGAAAAACACTGCATCTCACTAAGTGACATTGTTTAATGCGGTTTTACGACGGTTCATATCTTAACCTAACCTAACATTCGCACTTGTATCTAAAAACGCTCTATTACACTGTTTTCGTTCACAATTACGATATTTGCATAACCTCACAGTTTTTCACCAACTTATTGCAGTACAGAACGCTGTATCTCGCTAAATGACATTGTTCTTTAAGGTTTCACGATGCTTGCATGCGCTTTAACGAGAATATCACAATATAGCAGTTTCGCACTTGTAACGGTAGAACACGCAGTATTTGGCTTGTTCATGCCGTTTTGTGTGCTTTCACAACATTTCACCTATCGCAGTTTAATACTCGCAATGAAACAACACTATCTCGTTAGATGACGTCGTTTTTGGTAGTTTCACGACGCTACCTAGCTTAAACTAACCTAACCTAACCTAACCTTCGCACTTCTATCGTTAGAAAACGTTTTACTCGCAACTTTACAATGTTTTCTACAAGATTACGACGGTTTCATGCGCTTTCACATTAGATATCGTAGTTCCCGACTTGTAATGTTGAAAAACACTACATCTCACTAAGTGACATTGTTTAATGCGGTTTTACGACGGTTCATACCTTAACCTAACGTAACCTAACCTAACCTATCCTAACCCAACCCAACCCAACCTAACCTAACCTAACCTAACCTAAACTAACCTAACCCAACCTAACCTAACCTAACCTAACCTAACCCAACTCAACCCAACCTAACCTAATCTAACCTAACCTAACCTAACCTAACTTAACCAAACCTAACCTAACCTAACCTAACCTAACCTAACGACGGTTGCAAGCGCTTTCACATTAGATATCGCAGTTCCCGACTTGTAATGGTGAAAAACACTGCATCTCACTAAGTGACATTGTTTAATGTGGTTTTACGACGGTTCATATCTTAACCTAACCTAACATTCGCACTTGTATCTAAAAACGCTCTATTACACTGTTTTGTTCACAATTACGATATTTGCATAACCTCACAGTTTTTCACCAACTTATTGCAGTACAGAACGCTGTATCTCGCTAAATGACATTGTTCTTTAAGGTTTCACGATGCTTGCATGCGCTTTAACGAGAATATCACAATATAGCAGTTTCGCACTTGTAACGGTAGAACACGCAGTATTTGGCTTGTTCATGCCGTTTTGTGTGCTTTCACAACATTTCACCTATCGCAGTTTCATACTCGCAATAAAACAACACTATCTCGTTAGATGACGTCGTTTTTGGTAGTTTCACGACGCTACCTAGCTTAAACTAACCTAACCTAACCTAACCTTCGCACTTCTATCGTTAGAAAACGTTTTACTCGCAACTTTACAATGTTTTCTACAAGATTACGACGGTTTCATGCGCTTTCACATTAGATATCGTAGTTCCCGACTTGTAATGTTGAAAAACACTACATCTCACTAAGTGACATTGTTTAATGCGGTTTTACGACGGTTCATACCTTAACCTAACGTACCCTAACCTAACCTAACCTAACCTTACCTAACCTAACCTAACCCAACCCAACCCAACCCAACCTAACTGTGACGAAGCAGGGAAAGCGAGAGCAGACGACGGAGTGGCCGATCGCTGGAAGGCGAGAAAAACGAAGGAGCTCGGGCTGCAGAGAAGATTAAGAAGGGCGCGCGCAGGCGAGACAGTTTTTTTTTTGGAACGCCGGCAGAACGGGCGGCAGGTTGTTGGAGAACCCGCATCTACGCGCGAGGTTCGCATACACAGGGCGCCTGTCTTCGGGACAGCGAGCGCCTCACGGTCCTCGCCTGGCAAGACCTGGGACGCGGCCTGCTGCTCTCGGAGAACCCGCACCTACGCGCGAGGTTCCAGATTGTCCACCGCCGTCGAGACGAGCGTCGCAAGGTCCTGGCCTGGCGCGGACGAGCCCTGTCTGGCTACCGGCTACCGAGCGACGGTTCGTTCACTCGGCCCTTAATCCCTGCTGCTGCTACGTCGTTGCCACACCGGACATCTACCCGACGACGATTACGTCATCACAGGGACTCAACCAGCCCACAGCCTCCTGGTCCCCAAGCACCGCCACGTGAGACAATTGACTAGTAGTGTACGCTGCCGCTTTATGTATTTCGTGTGTGTATGCTGTCAAATACAATTGTAGTGTGGTTTGTTAACGTCAGATACCGTCTCCTCCATCCGCAACGCGTCACACGCTCTGCGGCGCGACGAACCTCACCAACAAACATCACATCTGGCGTCCGCGACAGGACCGCTCTTATCCTATAAAAGAGCAGCGCGTCGCTTATGCGGGTCTGACGGTTGACGATGGAGACGGACAAGCTCACAGCAATTGGAAAGGAACTGGGGTTGAGCGGTCCAGGGCTAAAGCAGTGGATCGATGAGGAGCGCGTACGTGAACGAGAAGCGCGGGAAGTACGTTTAGCCGAACGCAATGCGGCAAAAGAAGCTGATGCCGAGGCACTGGCGAGGCTACAAGCAGAAAAGGAGGTTCTCGAACTAAGGTTGAAGCTCCGAGAGTTAGATGCGACAACGGGTAGCGTGACTACAGGTCAATCAGTAGAGGGTCCGCACATGGGTTCTCCTCAAAGCTACGAAAGTCCGCACAAACTCATACCGCCCTTCAACGAAGTTCGCGACGAGCTGGACGCGTACATCCAGCGCTTTGAACGCGTCGCCAGGAGCCAGGATTGGCCGCAAGACAAGTGGGCCCTTTCACTGAGCCTTTGTTTGACAGGTGAAGCGCTAAGTGTTGTTGGCAGAATGGCACCTGACCATGCCATGGATTACGCAACGTTAAAGAAAACGTTGTTGCAGCGCTTCCGGTTTACAGAGGAGGGCTACCGCACTAAGTTTCGGTCGGCGAAGCCTGAGGACTGCGAAACGGGTCGACAGTTCGCTGGGCGATTACTAGGTTATTTCGACCATTGGCAAGAGATGGCCAAGACCGAACGGACGTACGAAGCTCTACGAGACGTTATTGTTTCAGAGCAATTCATCACGCAGTGCCACGAGAAGCTGGCAATCTTCCTGCGGGAAAGGGATTGCCGAGGAATTGAAAAGCTAGTAGAAGCTACTGATCATTATATGGAGGCGCAGGGTTTCGTCAACCTTGGTAAAGGTAAGGACGACAAGGACCATAAAAAGCCACCAGATCGAGCGCAGGCCGCACTACGGAAAGAGGAAAAGGACAAACCACATTGTTTGCTTTGCGGAAAGCGCGGTCATAAGGCCTCAGATTGCTGGGCAAATACTAAATGGCCAAGGACAAAACCAGCCTTCTGCGGAAAATGTAGACGTAGTGGGCATAGCAAAGAGGACTGCCCTAACAAGGGAAGCGGTAAAGCCTCGTGCCTGAAAGAGCAAGCAGAAGGTCCGAAAGCATCAAACCAGGAGACACAGGCTTCCCGGCAAGGTACTGATTGCTCGAAACGTACGAGAATCAAGTGGGAGGACAAGTCTATGCCTACGGCCGAAGGCGTCCTTGAAAACCAGCCCGTTACGGTCTTACGGGATACAGGATGCGACTCGGTTATTGTGAGAAGGTCCCTTGTACCAGTCAGCAATCTGACGGGGAAAGTTTCCTCTGTGTGTCTTCTTGATCGAAGGGTACTGAAACTGCCGGAGGCAGACGTGCGAATTATTTCACCCTTTTTCTCAGGCAAGACTCGCGCGATCTGCATGGATGACCCACTGTATGACGTCGTTCTGGGAAACGTCCAAGGGGTCCGTGACGCCTCCGATCCTGATCAAGATTGGAAAAGACACCTACGTCCAGCTAGTCCGATGAAAATATCATCTAGGGTGGGAGCGGACGACGGATCGCTGACTGGATCTTATACTACAGATGCATTCACTTCGGTTGCGAGGCAATCAAAGGAAAACGAAGTCGCCGCGACAGTCGGACGGAGTTCTCGTCGCCTGCCGGTACCAACAATAAGTCCCCTAGATATGAGTGCACGTGACTTGCAGAAAAGTCAGAGGGATGACGCTAGCTTACAGAAATGCTTTGAGGCCGTCGATAAACCCATCCAGACCAGGTTTGCCGAGATTCTTTTCTTCACAAAAGAAGAAATTCTATACAGGAGGTACAAGCTCAGATCGAAGAGAGAAACTTAACAACTTGTTGTACCTACAGCCCTCCGCCATTGTGTAATGCAAATGGCTCATGAAGGAATTCTTGCGGGCCATCAGGGTATAAAACGCACAACAGACCGTATCCTCGAGGAGTTCTATTGGCCAGGGGTACTTTCTGACATCACACGATTTGTGAAATCGTGCGACACGTGCCAGAGAACTTTCCCAAAACACTTAGTTGGGCGAGTACCGTTGGGTAAAACCCCCGTCATTGATACACCGTTTAAGAGAGTGGCCATTGACATTGTGGGACCATTATCTCCCAAGTCAGAAAAAGGGAATAGATACGTTTTGACAATGGTGGACATGGCAACGCGGTATCCTGATGCGGTGGCGCTGCCAAGCATTGAAACAGAAAGGATCGCTGAAGCACTGTTGGAGATGTTCTCGCGAGTGGGGGTACCTCAGGAAATCATCAGCGACCGAGGCACGTCTTTTACGTCCCACCTAATGCGCGAATTCAGCAGGCTTCTATCCTTCACACAGTTGCCGACGACACCATATCATCCCATGGCAAATGGTCTTGTCGAGAGGTTCAATGGCACACTTAAACGAATGATAAGACGAATGTGTCAAGAGTGCCCGAAAAGTTGGGACCGGTACTTAGCGCCTTTACTTTTCGCCTATAGAGAAGTTCCGCAGTCAAGTTTGGGCTTCGCCCCGTTTGACTTACTGTATGGCCGTTACGTCAGAGGGCCCATGTCAATATTGAAAGAGATGTGGACTGGTAATCATCTAGATGATGAGACGAAGACCTCGTACGGCTATGTAGTTGACCTGCGGAGACGTCTTGAAAACACTTGTCGTCTAGCCAAGGAGGAGCTGCAGAAAGCCAAACTTGTGCAGAAGAAGCACTATGACATGAAGACTAGACCACGGCGTTTAGCTGTTGGAGACAAGGTGCTGCTGCTACTCCCGTCGGACAACAACAAACTGATTCTAACATGGAAAGGGCCTTTCACAGTTCTAGAGAGGAAGAATGACGTGGATTACGTTATTGATTTAGGAACGCGAACATCTCTGTTTCACGTCAACCTCCTCAAAAAATATCAAGAACGACCATCGGTACCACAGCCAACAAAAGAAGCGTCAGTCGCGTGTCTGGCTGATGATACTGAGCACGACGATCTACCATGCGTACCTTTTCAGCAAAAAGAATCTGCTGCCGATGTGAACATATCGGAAGCACTCTCTACTAAACAGCGCACGCAGATCGCTAGAATACTGCATACCTACGAGAATGTATTCACCGACATTCCCGGCAGAACACATCTCACCCAGTGCAAGTTGAATGTCGCAACGGATACACCAGTGAACATACGGCCGTATCCACTACCGTTTGCTACCAAAGAGACAGTTCAACAAGAAATTAGAGACATGCTGAAGCAAGGCATCATCGAGCCATCTGAGTCTCCCTACCAGTCGCCGATAGTAGTTGTCAAGAAAAAAGACGGGACAATACGTCTATGCATTGACTTCCGGCAACTCAACAAGATACTGCTGAACGACAATGAGCCCATACCTCGAGTTGATGTTATTTTTGGGACAACTGGGGAAGGCACGATATTTTTCTAAGTTCGACTTTGTTAAAGGGTATTGGCAAGTCCCGATGCATGAAGAGTCCAAAGCAATGACAGCGTTTTCTACATCAGCAGGCCTTTATCAGTTTCGTTTCATGCCGTTTGGCATTAAAACCGCCCCAGCTGTCTTCAACCGTCTAATGAGGAAGGTGGTAGCAGATATACCCCATATTTACTTTTACTTCGACGATGTGCTCGTTGCAACCGAGACGTGGACAGAACACGTGGCCACACTTGAAGCCTTTCTTCAACGAGTTAGCGAATCCGGGTTGACGATTCGACCAACGAAAAGTGAGATTGGTCAGCGGTCAGTAAAGTTCCTCGGTCATCACGTCGAAAATGGCATCATCAAACCCCAGATCGAAACCCTTGATAAAATACGGGCAGCCAAGCGCCCACAGACGAAAAAAGAAGTACGCTCTTTCCTTGGACTTACGGGCTATTACAGAGATTTCGTCCACAAGTACTCCGAGATAGCAGGACCATTAACTGAACTGACTAAAAAGAGAGCCCCTAACAAAGTAATTTGGGGAGTGCAGGAACAGAAAGCCTTCGATGCACTCAAGACCATGCTGTCTACACAACCTGTCTTGAGAGCACCCGATTTCGCTCAGCCTTTTGTACTTCGCACCGACGCCTCGTCAACAAGCGTAGGTGCCATACTTATGCAGCGGCATGGTGCTATGCTACACCCAGTGTCGTACGCTAGCCGACGACTGCAACCACGAGAAACTGCCTATTCGACAATCGAGCGCGAAGCCCTGGCACTCACGTGGGCCATCCAGAAATTTCATATTTACTTGTTCGGGCGAACGTTCATACTACAAAGCGACCACAAGCCTCTCGTTTACATCAACTCCGCCAAACACATCAACAGCCGTGTTCTACGTTGGAGCCTCATACTCATGGAGTACGACTTCAGCGTTGAATATATAAAAGGCAGTGAGAATGTAGGAGCAGACTATATGAGCCGGTTGCCAAGCGCATGAACATCATCGCTACACGGCTTGAGGATTTCGCAGTGTCGGGTATAATTGATGGAATTTTTTTTTTTCGGTGCACATTACTTACCGTGACGGACCAACTTTCATCTCGTCTTGCGAGTACCTTTGAGAGTGTCGGGTGTGCGGGGCCCTGAACACTGGTGACAACTTTTGTGTCTCTTATGTGTGCCGAGTGTGCGGGGCTCGGAAGTGTAGTGCAGTGCTCCGAGTGCGCGTGTACTACGGTGTCCCAAGGGATCCAGTGGCAGCTGCAAGTTCTTCACAGCGAAGAACCTTCTTAAGTGGGGGGGTAAATTTTTTAATGTGGTTTTACGACGGTTCATATCTTAACCTAACCTAACATTCGCACTTGTATCTAAAAACGCTCTATTACACTGTTTTGTTCACAATTACGATATTTGCATAACCTCACAGTTTTTCACCGACTTATTGCAGTACAGAACGCTGTATCTCGCTAACCTAACCTAACCTTACCTAACCTAACCAAATTATCCTTACCTAACCTAACCTAACCTAACGTAACCTAACCTAACGTAACCTAACGTAACCTAACCTAACCTAACCTAACCCAACCTAACCTAACCTAACCTAACCTAACCTAGCCCAACTCAACCCAACCTAACCTAATCTAACCTAACCTAACCTAACCTAACCTAACGACGGTTGCAAGCGCTTTCACATTAGATATAGCAGTTCCCGACTTGTAATGGTGAAAAACACAGCATCTCACTAAGTGACATTGTTTAATGCGGTTTTAGCGCGGTTCATATCTTAACCTAACCTAACCTAACCTAACCCAACCTAACCTAACCTTACCTAACCCAACCTAACCTAACCTAACCTAACCAAACCTTACCTAACATAACCTAACCTAACCTAACCTAACCAAACCTAACCTAACCTAACCTAACCTAACCTAACCTAACGACGGTTGCAAGCGCTTTCACATTAGATATCGCAGTTCCCGACTTGTAATGGTGAAAAACACTGCATCTCACTAAGTGACATTGTTTAATGTGGTTTTACGACGGTTCATATCTTAACCTAACCTAACATTCGCACTTGTATCTAAAAACGCTCTATTACACTGTTTTGTTCACAATTACGATATTTGCATAACCTCACAGTTTTTCACCGACTTATTGCAGTACAGAACGCTGTATCTCGCTAAATGACATTGCTCTTTAAGGTTTCACGATGCTTGCATGCGCTTTAACGAGAATATCACAATATAGCAGTTTCGCACTTGTAACGGTAGAACACGCAGTATTTGGCTTGTTCATGCCGTTTTGTGTGCTTTCACAACATTTCACCTATCGCAGTTTAATACTCGCAATAAAACAACACTATCTCGTTAGATGACGTCGTTTTTGGTAGTTTCACGACGCTACCTAGCTTATACTAACCTAACCTAACCTAACCTTCGCACTTCTATCGTTAGAAAACGTTTTACTCGCAACTTTACAATGTTTTCTACAAGATTACGACGGTTTCATGCGCTTTCACATTAGATATCGTAGTTCCCGACTTGTAATGTTGAAAAACACTACATCTCACTAAGTGACATTGTTTAATGCGGTTTTACGACGGTTGATATGTCAACCTAACCTAACATTCGCACTTGTATCTAAAGGCGCTCAATTACACTGTTTCGTTCACAATTACGATATTTGCTTGACCTCACAGTTTCTCACCAACTTATTACAGTACAGAACGCTGTATCTCGCTAAATGACATCGTTCTTTAAGGTTTCACGATACTTGCATGCGCTTTAACGAGAATATCACAATAAAGCAGTTTCGCACTTGTAACGGCACAAGACGCAGTATCTGGCTAGTTCATGCCATTTTGTGTGCTTTCACAATATTTCACCTATCGCAGTTTCGTACTCGCAATAAAACAACACTATCTCGTTAGATGGCATCGTTTTTGGTGGTTTCACGACGCTACGTAGCTCAAACTAACCTAACCTTCGCACTTCTATCGTTAGAAAACGTTTTATTCGCTACTTTACAATGTTTTCTACAAGATTACGACGGTTTCATGCGCTTTCACATTAGATATCGCAGTTCCCGACTTGTAATGGTGAAAAACACAGCATCTCACTAAGTGACATTGTTTAATGCGGTTTTAGCGCGGTTCATATCTTAACCTAACCTAACCTAACCTAACCCAACCTAACCTAACCTTACCTAACCCAACCTAACCTAACCTAACCAAACCTTACCTAACATAACCTAACCTAACCTAACCTAAGCAAACCTAACCTAACGTAACCTAACCTAACCTAACCTAACCTAACCTAACCTAACGACGTTTGCAAGCGCTTTCACATTAGATATCGCAGTTCCCGACTTGTAATGGTGAAAAACACTGCATCTCACTAAGTGACATTGTTTAATGTGGTTTTACGACGGTTCATATCTTAACCTAACCTAACATTCGCACTTGTATCTAAAAACGCTCTATACACTGTTTTGTTCACAATTACGATATTTGCATAACCTCACAGTTTTTCACCAACTTATTGCAGTACAGAACGCTGTATCTCGCTAAATGACATTGTTCTTTAAGGTTTCACGATGCTTGCATGCGCTTTAACGAGAATATCACAATATAGCAGTTTCGCACTTGTAACGGTAGAACACGCAGTATTTGGCTTGTTCATGCCGTTTTGTGTGCTTTCACAACATTTCACCTATCGCAGTTTAATACTCGCAATAAAACAACACTATCTCGTTAGATGACGTCGTTTTTGGTAGTTTCACGACGCTACCTAGCTTAAACTAACCTAACCTAACCTAACCTTCGCACTTCAATCGTTAGAAAACGTTTTACTCGCAACTTTACAATGTTTTCTACAAGATTACGACGGTTTCATGCGCTTTCACATTAGATATCGTAGTTCCCGACTTGTAATGTTGAAAAACACTACATCTCACTAAGTGACATTGTTTAATGCGGTTTTACGACGGTTCATACCTTAACCTAACGTAACCTAACCTAACCTAACCTAACCTTACTTAACCTAACCTAACCTAACCTAACCTAACCCAACCCAACCCAACCCAACCTAACCTAACCTAACCTAACCCAACCCAACCCAACCTAACCTAACCTAACCTAACTAACCTAACCCAACCTAACCTAACCTAACCTAACCCAACTCAACCCAACCTAACCTAATCTAACCTAACCTAACCTAACCTAACCAAACCTAACCTAACCTAACCTAACGTAACCTAACGACAGTTGCAAGCGCTTTCACATTAGATATCGCAGTTCCCGACTTGTAATGGTGAAAAACACTGCATCTCACTAAGTGACATTGTTTAATGTGGTTTTACGACGGTTCATATCTTAACCTAACCTTAACATTCGCACTTGTATCTAAAAACGCTCTATTACGCTGTTTTGTTCGCAATTACGATATTTGCATAACCTCACAGTTTTTCACCAACGTATTGCAGTACAGAACGCTGTATCTCGCTAAATGACATTTGTTCTTTAAGGTTCCACGATGCTTGCATGCGCTTTAACGAGAATATCACAATATAGCAGTTTCGCACTTGTAACGGTAGAACACGCAGTATTTGGCTTGTTCATGCCGTTTTGTGTGCTTTCACAACATTTCACCTATCGCAGTTTCGTACTCGCAATAAAACAACACTATCTCGTTGGATGACATCGTTTTTGGTGGTTTCACGACGCTACGTAGCTCAAACTAACGTAACCTTCGCACTTCTATCGTTAGAGAACGTTTTATTCGCTACTTTACAATGTTTTCTACAAGATTACGACGGTTTCATGCGCTTTCACATTAGATATCGTAGTTCCCGACTTGTAATGTTGAAAAACACTACATCTCACTAAGTGACATTGTTTAATGCGGTTTTACGACGGTTCATACCTTAACCTAACGTAACCTAACCTAACCTAACCTAACCTTACCTAACCTAACCTAACCTAACCCAACCCAACCCAACCTAACCTAACCTAACCTAACCTAACCCAACCCAACCCAACCTAACCTAACCTAACCTAACCTAAACTAACCTAACCCAACCTAACCTAACCTAACCTAACCTAACCCAACTCAACCCAACCTAACCTAATCTAACCTAACCTAACCTAACCTAACCAAACCTAACCTAACCTAACCTAACCTAACCTAACGACGGTTGCAAGCGCTTTCACATTAGATATCGCAGTTCCCGACTTGTAATGGTGAAAAACACTGCATCTCACTAAGTGACATTGTTTAATGTGGTTTTACGACGGTTCATATCTTAACCTAACCTAACATTCGCACTTGTATCTAAAAACGCTCTATTACACTGTTTTGTTCACAATTACGATATTTGCATAACCTCACAGTTTTTCACCAACTTACTGCAGTACAGAACGCTGTATCTCGCCTAAATGACTTTGTTCTTTAAGGTTTCACGATGCTTGCATGCGCTTTAACGAGAATATCACAATATAGCAGTTTCGCACTTGTAACGGTAGAACACGCAGTATTTGGCTTGTTCATGCCGTTTTGTGTGCTTTCACAACATTTCACCTATCGCAGTTTAATACTCGCAATAAAACAACACTATCTCGTTAGATGACGTCCTTTTTGGTGATCTCACGACGCTACATAGCTTAAACTAACATAACTCAAGCTAACCTTCGCACTTCTATCGTTAGAAAACGTTTTACTCGCAACTTTTACAATGTTTTCTACAAGATTACGACGGTTTCATGCGCTTTCACATTAGATATCGTAGTTCCCGACTTGTAATGTTGAAAAACACTACATCTCACTAAGTGACATTGTTTAATTGCGGTTTTACGACGGTTGATATCTCAACCTAACCTAACATTCGCACTTGTATCTAAATACGCTCAATTACACTGTTTCGTTCACAATTACGATATTTGCTTGACCTCACAGTTTCTCACCAACTTATTACAGTACAGAACGCTGTATCTCGCTAAATGACATCGTTCTTTAAGGTTTCACGATACTTGCATGTGCTTTAACGAGAATATCACAATAAAGCAGTTTCGCACTTGTAACGGCACAAGACGCAGTATCTGGCTAGTTCATGCCATTTTGTGTGCTTTCCCAATATTTCACCTATCGCAGTTTTGTACTCGCAATAAAACATCACTATCTCATTAGATGACATCGTTTTTGGTGGTTTCACGACGCTACCTAGCTCAAACTAACCTAACCTTCGCACTTCTATCGTTAGAAAACGTTTTATTCGCTACTTTACAATGTTTTCTACAAGATTACGACGGTTTCATGCGCTTTCACATTAGATATCGCAGTTCCCGACTTGTAATGGTGAAAAACACAGCATCTCACTAAGTGACATTGTTTATTGCGGATTTAGCGCGGTTCATATCTTAACCTAACCTAACCTAACCTAACCTTACCTAACCCAACCTAACCTAACCTAACCTAACCAAACCTTACCTAACATACCCTAACCTAACCTAACCTAACCAAACCTAACCTAACCTAACCTAACGTAACCTAACCTAACCTAACCTAACCTAACATAACCTAACGACGTTTGCAAGCGCTTTCACATTAGATATCGCAGTTCCCGACTTGTAATGGTGAAAAACACTGCATCTCACTAAGTGACATTGTTTAATGTGGTTTTCACGACGGTTCATATCTTAACCTAACCTAACATTCGCACTTGTATCTAAAAACGCTCTATTACACTGTTTTGTTCACAATTACGATATTTGCATAACCTCACAGTTTTTCACCAACTTATTGCAGTACAGAACGCTGTATCTCGCTAAATGACATTTTTCTTTAAGCTTTCACGATGCTTGCATGCGCTTTAACGAGAATATCACAATATAGCAGTTTCGCACTTGTAACGGTAGAACACGCAGTATTTGGCTTGTTCATGCCGTTTTGTGTGCTTTCACAACATTTCACCTATCGCAGTTTAATACTCGCAATAAAACAACACTATCTCGTTAGATGACGTCGTTTTTGGTAGTTTCACGACGCTACCTAGCTTAAACTAACCTAACCTAACCTAACCTTCGCACTTCTATCGTTAGAAAACGTTTTACTCGCAACTTTACAATGTTTTCTACAAGATTACGACGGTTTCATGCGCTTTCACATTAGATATTGTAGTTCCCGACTTGTAATGTTGAAAAACACTACATCTCACTAAGTGACATTGTTTAATGTGGTTTTACGACGGTTCATACCTTAACCTAACGTAACCTAACCTAACCTAACCTAACCTTACCTAACCTAACCTAACCTAACCTAACCCAACCCAACCCAACCCAACCTAACCTAACATAACCTAACCTAACCTTACCTAACCTAACCAAATTATCCTTACCTAACCTAACCTAACCTAACGTAACCTAACCTAACGTAACCTAACGTAACCTAACCTTACCTAACCCAACCTAACCTAACGTAACCTAACCAAACCTTACCTAACATAACCTAACCTAACCTAACCTAACCAAACCTAACCTAACGTAACCTAACCTAACCTAACCTAACCTAACCTAACCTAACAACGTTTGCAAGCGCTTTCACATTAGATATCGCAGTTCCCGACTTGTAATGGTGAAAAACACTGCATCTCACTAAGTGACATTGTTTAATGTGGTTTTACGACGGTTCATATCTTAACCTAACCTAAAATTCGCACTTGTATCTAAAAACGCTCTATAACACTGTTTTGTTCACAATTACGATATTTGCATAACCTCACAGTTTTTCACCAACTTATTGCAGTACAGAACGCTGTATCTCGCTAAATGACATTGTTCTTTAAGGTTTCACAATGCTTGCATGCGCTTTAACGAGAATATCACAATATAGCAGTTTCGCACTTGTAACGGTAGAACACGCAGTATTTGGCTTGTTCATGCCGTTTTGTGTGCTTTCACAACATTTCACCTATCGCAGTTTAATACTCGCAATAAAACAACACTATCTCGTTAGATGACGTCGTTTTTGGTAGTTTCACGACGCTACCTAGCTTCAAACTAACCTAACCTAACCTAACCTTCGCACTTCTATCGTTAGAAAACGTTTTACTCGCAACTTTACAATGTTTTCTACAAGATTACGACGGTTTCATGCGCTTTCACATTAGATATTGTAGTTCCCGACTTGTAATGTTGAAAACACTACATCTCACTAAGTGACATTGTTTAATGCGGTTTTACGACGGTTCATACCTTAACCTAACGTAACCTAACCTAACCTAACCTAACCTTACTTAACCTAACCTAACCTAACCTAACCCAACCCAACCCAACCCAACCTAACCTAACCTAACCTACCCTAACCCAACCCAACCCAACCTAACCTAACCTAACCTAACCTAAACTAACCTAACCCAACCTAACCTAACCTAACCTAACCCAACTCAACCCAACCTAACCTAATCTAACCTAACCTAACCTAACCTAACCAAACCTAACCTAACCTAACCTAACCTAACGACGGTTGCAAGCGCTTTCACATTAGATATCGCAGTTCCCGACTTGTAATGGTGAAAAACACTGCATCTCACTAAGTGACATTGTTTATTGTGGTTTTACGACGGTTCAAATCTTAACCTAACCTAACATTCGCACTTGTATCTAAAAACGCTCTATTACACTGTTTTGTTCACAATTACGATATTTGCATAACCTCACAAATTTTCACCAACTTATTGCAGTACAGAACGCTGTATCTCGCTAAATGTCTTTGTTCTTTAAGGTTCCACGATGCTTGCATGCGCTTTAACGAGAATATCACAATATAGCAGTTTCGCACTTGTAACGGTAGAACACGCAGTATTTGGCTTGTTCATGCCGTTTTGTGTGCTTTCACAACATTTCACCTATCGCAGTTTAATACTCGCAATAAAACAACACTATCTCGTTAGATGACGTCGTTTTTGGTAGTTTCACGACGCTACCTAGCTTAAACTAACCTAACCTAACCTAACCTTCGCACTTCTATCGTTATAAAACGTTTTACTCGCAACTTTACAATGTTTTCTACAAGATTACGACGGTTTCATGCGCTTTCACATTAGATATTGTAGTTCCCGACTTGTAATGTTGAAAAACACTACATCTCACTAAGTGACATTGTTTAATGCGGTTTTACGACGGTTCATACCTTAACCTAACGTAACCTAACCTAACCTAACCTAACCTAACCCAACCCAACCCAACCCAACCTAACCTAACATAACCTAACCTAACCTTACCTAACCTAACCAAATTTATCCTTACCTAACCTAACCTAACCTAACGTAACCTAACGTAACCTAACCTAACCTAACGTAGCCTAACCTAACCTAACCTAACCCAACCTAACCTAACCTAACCTAACCTAGCCCAACTCAACCCAACCTAACCTAATCTAACCTAACCTAACCTAACCTAACCTAACCTAACGACGGTTGCAAGCGCTTTCACATTAGATATAGCAGTTCCCGACTTGTAATGGTGAAAAACACAGCATCTCACTAAGTGACATTGTTTAATGCGGTTTTAGCGCGGTTCATATCTTAACCTAACCTAACCTAACCTAACCCAACCTAACCTAACCTTACCTAACCCCACCTAACCTAACCTAACCTAACCAAACCTTACCTAACATAACCTAACCTAACCTAACCTAACCAAACCTAACCTAACGTAACCTAACCTAACCTAACCTAACCTAACCTAACGACGTTTGCAAGCGCTTTCACATTAGATATCGCAGTTCCCGACTTGTAATTGTGAAAAACACTGCATCTCACTAAGTGACATTGTTTAATAAGGTTTTACGACGGTTCATATCCTAACCTAACCTAACATTCGCACTTGTATCTAAAAACGCTCTATAACACTGTTTTGTTCACAATTACGATATTTGCATAACCTCACAGTTTTTCACCAACTTATTGCAGTACAGAACGCTGTATCTCGCTAAATGACTTTGTTCTTTAAGGTTTCACGATGCTTGCATGCGCTTTAACGAGAATATCACAATATAGCAGTTTCGCACTTGTAACGGTAGAACACGCAGTATTTGGCTTGTTCATGCCGTTTTGTGTGCTTTCACAACATTTCACCTATCGCAGTTTAATACTCGCAATAAAACAACACTATCTCGTTAGATGACGTCGTTTTTGGTAGTTTCACGACGCTACCTAGCTTAAACTAACCTAACCTAACCTAACCTTCGCACTTCTATCGTTAGAAAACGTTTTACTCGCAACTTTACAATGTTTTCTACAAGATTACGACGGTTTCATGCGCTTTCACATTAGATATCGTAGTTCCCGAGTTGTAATGTTGAAAAACACTACATATCACTAAGTGACATTGTTTAATGTGGTTTTACGACGGTTCATACCTTAACCTAACGTAACCTAACCTAACCTAACCTAACCCAACCCAACCCAACCTAACCTAACCTAACCTAACCTAAACTAACCTAACCCAACCTAACCTAACCTAACCTAACCTAACCCAACTCAACCCAACCTAACCTAATCTAACCTAACCTAACCTAACCTAACCTAACCAACCTAACCTAACCTAACCTAACCTAACCTAACCTAACCTAACGACGGTTGCAAGCGCTTTCACATTAGATATCGCAGTTCCCGACTTGTAATGGTGAAAAACACTGCATCTCACTAAGTGACATTGTTTAATGTGGTTTTACGACGGTTCATATCTTAACCTAACCTAACATTCGCACTTGTATCTAAAAACGCTCTATTACACTGTTTTGTTCACAATTACGATATTTGCATAACCTTACAGTTTTCACCGACTTATTGCAGTACAGAACGCTGTATCTCGCTAAATGACATTGTTCTTTCAAGGTTTCACGATGCTTGCATGCGCTTTAACGAGAATATCACAATATAGCAGTTTCGCACTTGTAACCGGTAGAACACGCAGTATTTGGCTTGTTCATGCCGTTTTGTGTGCTTTCACAACATTTCACCTATCGCAGTTTAATACTCGCAATAAAACAACACTATCTCGTTAGATGACGTCGTTTTTGGTAGTTTCACGACGCTACCTAGCTTAAACTAACCTAACCTAACCTAACCTTCGCACTTCTATCGTTAGAAAACGTTTTACTCGCAACTTTACAATGTTTTCTACAAGATTACGACGGTTTGATGCGCTTTCACATTAGATATCGTAGTTCCCGACTTGTAATGTTGAAAAACACTACATCTCACTAAGTGACATTGTTTAATGCGGTTTTACGACGGTTGATATGTCAACCTAACCTAACATTCGCACTTGTATCTAAAGGCGCTCAATTACACTGTTTCGTTCACAATTACGATATTTGCTTGACCTCACAGTTTCTCACCAACTTATTACAGTACAGAACGCTGTATCTCGCTAAATGACATCGTTCTTTAAGGTTTTCACGATACTTGCATGCGCTTAACGAGATAGTCACAATAAAGCTAGTTTCGCACTTGTAACGGCACAAGACGCAGTATCTGGCTAGTTCATGCCATTTTGTGTGCTTTCAAATATTTCACCTATCGCAGTTTTCAGTACTCGCAATTAAACAACATATCTCGTTAGATGGAATCGTTTTGGTGTTCACGACGCTACGTAGCTCAAACTAACCTACCCTTCGCACCCTTTCTATCGTTAGAAACGTTTTTATTCGCTACTTTTACAATGTGTTTCTACAAGATTTACGACGGTTTCATGCGCCTTTCACATTAGATAGTCTAAAATCATTCCAGCAGCGAGTATTCATGTACTGAGCTATCCCTGATGCTAGACAAAAAGTGAGATGATACCAATGGTCTGAAGTCTACCGTCATTTAAAGACATCTCGTTTTTAGTGCGCGATATGAGCTTCAGCAAAGTAGACTATTATTTTGGTATTTTATGACAAATATGTTTAATTGCGATAACTCTCATGTAGGCACTCAAGGCACATTTTTGTCGTCAACTTCATGTTATGCCTAAAGTAGAAATGAATAACATCATCCCACGCACCGTATGGTTAATGTGCGATTGAAAGCTTACATAGGATGCCGACGGGCACGGCTCGATTAGAGATGAAACGCACCGACCGGCTCCGACGGGCGAAGGGTGCATGACGAGGTGCCAGATGGAGAGGTAGGGGGAACTTTGATTAACCGGTCGCGTTCACGCGTGTTGTGTTGACACAGATCAGCCGACATGTATTACTCTCACCGCTTACTTTGCGATGAAGCGACTGATGGCCCGAAAACAGCTTCAC